>JAXGGA010010443.1:0-46807 GCA_038373865.1 Uloborus plumipes | reverse complement strand
ATTTTAAACTTTTTTTTTTTTTTTTTTGCGTGGGGAGAAGGGACCCTTCCCCGGAAGTTTTTCGAAATTTGAATTTAAAAATACACAAAATAATTTATCCTTGATGACGAGGGAAGTGTTCCGACTCTCCCCAGGACTTTTTGTTTTGAAATTTATACCTTAAAAACGCAGTTTTAGACGATCTTTAACTATGCACAGAGGACAGTAGATACTCTCCTGGATTTTTTTTTTCCAAATTGAAGTTCCAAAATTCCAATTGTTGGTTACTATTCACAAAGTGAAAGGACACGGGTTTTTTTTTGGAAACTCTTCCCCAGAATATTTTCTAAATTATCTCTTAAAAACGCCTCAGGCAAAGAGATGGGGTGCTGAGACTCTACCAGAAATTATTCGAAATAGTTCCAAAAATGTAATTTCAGACGATTTCAATTGAGGTTTGGAAAAGGTGAAATCAGGGAAATTTGTAGAGATTGAAGTCATTAAACCGAAGTTTAAGATAATCTGAGAAGACTTTGGGGAGATCAAGGGCTGTAGTTTAGGGGAGGGAGGGTGACGCAGTCCATAGGTCTTCTTCTGGATTCAACACTGCGCTCAACTTTGGATGCTGTACTTAAAATTGATTCCATTTTTCCCTTTCGTTTTTAAACTATAACTATAACTTCCCCATAGTTTTTTATTCTATAATTTTTGGTTGGAAACCACTGGTCTACAGGTTGGGAATCCACAGGTTGGGAACCACTGGTGTAAGCAATGTATTCGTTTTTTAGCCTACCTTCCCGTTAAAAATAAAAGAAAGACGAAAAAAGTATTAAAATTGGCTTAATGCATCTAAAAAATATCGCCAAGTCCAAAAAATATCGCCAAGTTAAAAAAATAAAAAGGTAAAATGAATATCGAAAAATTAAAAATTTGAAAGTAGGGTATTGAGATGGGGAATTTGTGTGTCGGTCTGTCGGTCGGTCTGTCTGTCCCCCCCCCCCCTAATAACTTTTGAATGAACATTCCGATTTGAACAAACTTTTTTTGTTGGATAGATCTCGGCGATTACAACTCATTCCCATACTTGATTTTTCGATTTGAACAATTTTTGGTTCAACTTTGAACCGTTCAAACAACCTGTCCCGCGATGCTAACTTTTGAGTGAACAGTCCGATTTCAACAAACTTTTCTTTGTTCGAAAGATCTTATCAAGGATACTTCATTCCCGTATTTACATTTCCGATTTGAACAATTTTTCGTTCAACATTGAACCGCTCAAGCAAGCTGTCACCCCTAATAATTTTTGAGTGAACAGTCCGATTTAAATAACCTTTTTTTTTTGTTCGAAGGATCTCAGCAAGGATACTTCATTACAGTATTTAAATTTTCAATTTGAACATTTTTTCGTTCAACATTGAACCGTTCAAGCAACCTTTCCCCACCTAATAACTTCTGAGTGAACCATCCGAATGGAATAAACTTTTTTTTGTTTGAAAGATCTCGGAGAGGTTCATTCCCTTATTTCGCTTTTTGGTTTGAACCATTTTTCGTTCAATATTGAACCGTTCAGAAAAAAATTTAACATTAGCGCCTACGGGGAATTTAAGTTGAATGTTGATCCTGGAACTTAAAGTCGGATTTCCTTCAAACTAACTTTGTAATAAAATGGTTTTGATAAATAATGTTTGTAAAGTACTTTTCTGAATAATCTTCTGTGAGGACTCTGATTCCGACTCCGACTCCACAAACATGGCGGAAATGCAGGCTCAGAAAAAAATGACTGACTGTGCAGACGATGTTTTGTTTATTTATTCATTTGTGTTATTTTATTTATTACTATTATTTTTTTTTTGGGAGACGATTTTTTTTTGTAACAAAAGTGTTTCATTCACGAGAGCATTTTATTCTTTTTTTATATTTAACAACTGGCAACGGTTTAAAAGTGAAAATCGAGACATTTTATCGACGGACGAGTTTTTTTCCTTTCTTTGATAAAATGTGTTTTGATGTACTTTGTACTTTTAATTATTTTTTTTTTTTTGAAAACGATTGAGGAATTTTTCTACGTAAGAACTGCAACAGTTACATTATTTAAAAGGTGCGACAAAACTTCATTTATTTATTTATTTACTTTTTATGTCTCTATTTCATCTGATGAGAGGGGTATATTTTGCTTTTAGAAATCAGCTTTAAATGCTAAAAAGGTATGTTTGACATAATGTTTAGTCTCAGATGATCAAGAGAATAATGATCAGATGCTAGAATGCCGATGTCGATGTACGGGAAAGTAGGCTCGTTTAGTTTTTGACAGAACTTCTTGTTTTGTTATCCGATTAAGCGGGGCCAATAGTATTAAAGAAAATGAGCTGTGATTATTCTCGTCGCCATCGCGATCTGAAAAATTAAAGGAACATCTACATGCGACATCAGTCAAGTGAATGCAAAAAGCAATTCATGATCACTCAAAAAAAAAAAAAAAAAGAAAAAAGAAAAGAAAAGAAAGAAAGAAAAAGGGGAAAAAAAAAAACTTTACCTCTACACCCCAGGATATTTTTTTTTTTTTTTTTTGTAGCAAGGCAGTAGACGGTTTTATAACTTTTAAAAAAGTTGTTCAAAAGAAATAATTACTGTCAGATCAGTTTTATATTACCATATTTTCCCACTTTATCACTTTTAAGATTAATAATATACCAACCTCAATTGTATCAATTATCAAAAAATGAATAACTTTACGATTTGTTATTTCATCTTGTTTTCTTGCGGTTCTGGTTAGTTCATGAGTTAAATCTCAGATGTTGCGAAAACTCTTATTGGCAGCCTTATGATTGCTCTTTAAAAGCACAGCTAATAAACGTAATTTTATGCAACCTTAAATGGAAAATTAAAAAAAAAAAAAAAAAAAACCGCAGGAACACTGCACAGCTGTGCATGTACAATGAAGTCAAAAAAAATATATATGCGAGCTCATGTAAATTTTCCATCCCATACCGAAATAAAAAGAAAGACTTTCGTTCAACAACATGCACACCCATATTCAAGGGCGGATACAAGGGAGGACGGAGGGGCGATCGCCCCTCCCTTGAGGAACTATTCTCCATCAGTTTTTTAGATTTTGAAGTTCAAAAAAGACAATTTTAATTGATCTTTGATGATATTAAGGGAAAGGGTGCGGGGATTCGAGGCTCTGATCTGGAAATTTTTGAAAATGGAAGACCATAACATTTGTAATCAACATGTGTTAAAAAAGATGCATTGCGAAAAAAATGGGCAAGTAAGAAAAGATAATCAATCGCCCTCCCTTGGAACATTTCTGGATCCGCCCTTGCCCACATTTGACCTAAACTCCAATCATATTCTATGAAGTATGATACAGTGACGACAACTGTCCGCCAAAATTTCTTTTCCCGAAGAAAAATTCATCTAGTTATAATATGCTTCAAATCATTCAAAACCGCCCATGTCTTTAAAGTTAAAAAGTGATAAGTCATAAGTTCCATTAAAATGTAATGCAATCAGCTGAATAAATTGAGCAATAGTATTTATTAAAACTAATAAAATAAAAAAACTATTTCATTTAACAGTGAAAATAACAGTATATTTAATTCGATTTCAGAAAGACTTGGAACATTGTGAAATAAAGTAAAAAAAAGAAAAAAAAATAATTAAAAAAAAATGATTTTAAAAACGAAATGAACAAAGGACATAAAAGACGTAATTGTGTTAGCAAAACAAAAATTAATTTCCGTTGAGAAAATAAGTCAAATTTCGCCATCATTTTTGATTTTATCTTCTAGCTTAATCGTTTAGAATCGTTTGACTTGTTCAAGACAAGCCTTGAATTCCGGAATTCCAAAGACAATTATTACAGCTCTCATAATGCTTGAAGAAACTTCGAACAAGCATCATTTTTCGCAGAAAATTCCAAGCTTTCGAATGGCATAAAATTTTGAGAATGTATGAGGAATATTTCTCCCAGTCCCATGTTTCATCAAATTTGTGTGCAAAATGAACTTTCAATTGGAATAGAAAAAGAAAAAATTGAAATTTTCGAAAAAAAAAAAAAAAAACGCCTCGAGGTGCTCTTTGCCTCGCTACAAACTAATTTTGTGCAAATTTTATGAAAATCGACCGAACGGTCTTGCCCTACGCTCGTAATCGACAGACATCCAAACATACAGCGCGTCTCGAAATGATAGGTCCACCCTTATTTTTCAAAATTTCGACTCTTAATTGAGAATAAAAATCACTTTTTTTGACAGTGATTATATATATGTAATTGTTAAAACTAGAGATGGAACGAAGCGGCATTTGGCAGAAGCGCCGAATACCGAAGCTTCGGCCAACTAATGGCCGAAGCTTCGGCTGGCGCACATATTGAAATTTTTGGATTAAATGCATAATAAATGTGTAGAGTTTTATACTTTTCTCCATATGTTTTAATATTGTTAGCGTTACACAATATTTTCAGCTTACTGTGGCATTCTTAAATTGATTTTATTAATTAAAGTTTATTTTTATTTTGGTTGTTTTTATTTTAATGTTCTTAGTATTACACAACATTTTCAGCTTACTGAGTCATTCTTAAATTAATTTCACTAATTAAAAGTTCTCTTGTTTTGTTTTGCTTTGTACTTCTAGTACAAGAAAAGACGACATTACTATTTTTGTATTGCAAATTAGTAGTAGGAAGCTCTACTTGGAACATGAAAAGCTCAGTCTGCAATTCAGTTGATGTTTTATAATAAAAAAAACTGATACGATCATGTATTATACCATAGAACTACCCAATCTACTACTATTTTAGCTGTGTTATATATTTATCTTAGTATTCTTAATGCAAAATGCTTCAGTTTTTGGTGAATTCAAAAAAATAGTACTGTAAAAGCACCAGTAGTCGGCTATTTAAGAGATATTTTGTTGATCTTGGCTAACCTAGAACTTTCAGCTATCAATACAATAACAAAAACAAGGTAAAACTTTACAAGGATGAACATTTCTGATAGTGAATCATCTACTTGTTTCAGAAATTAAAAAAAAAATGTTAAAATCCAAGCTGTTGTCAACACTAGTAAATGTTCCAGTAGTCGGCCACAGAATCATCTTACCTGAAAAATATGCAGAATCGCAATCTTGGATGACGGGCACACCATTCAAACTGAAATGACTCATTACTAATTCAAGAAAAAGTACCCGAAACTTAACTGCCACTGATTGATGATTGAGGATAAGTACATGAATGTGTGAATGCGTCACATCTGATTTTGAATTAAAAATGTACTACTATTTATGAGGAGTTTTATGTCATTGTGGCCGACTACTGGAGACTGGCCGACTACTGGAGCACTTACCCTATCATGCGTTCTTTTTTACTTGTCTTTCATTCGCTGCATAAATTTCAGGCCGAAGCGGCCGAATCACAACTCATGCTTCGGCCAGACCGAAGCTTCGGCAATTTGGGCAAATTGGCCGAAGCTTCGGCCCGGCCGAAGCTTCGTTCCATCTCTAGTTAAAACTATGTTTGATGAAATTTCTCAAAAAATGAATCATTTCTTCTTATTTGATGCAAATTTTCATTTTCAGACCGTTTCAAAAAGATAGGTCCACCTTCAGAAATTTTGCCCCAACCACGTTTATTTCCAAAAATTTGCATAAGTATCGTTGCTTAGTCTTACTACGGGATTATGCTTGCTGCTGTGGAGGTATTTAAACAGATTTGAACAGCACTTTGTAGTCAAACAAAACGGGTTGTCGTTGCAGTCTTTCGCTGGTTGAGCAGGGAAAAATTGATGCATTAAAACAGTCTGGAAAATCGAACAGAGAAATAGGTAAGCTTTTAAACAGATCACAAAGTGTTGCAAACATTTTTTTTTGCTATTTGGAAATGTTTATAGCAGTAAAAAATCATCTGGCCGCAAATCAAAAGTGACACCCCTACAACGAAGCACTATCGTAAGGGACCTAAAATCCAGAAATAATGAGCATATCCACTTTGGCCAAACAACTAAACCCTTCAATATCAAAATCTACAGTCCACAGAGCGGTAAAGAAGTTCGGCAATTTTCTTTACGGGAAAAGGAAAGCGGCTCCGAAATTGACTAAAAAGCACAAAGAAAAGAGATTGAAATTCGCACAGGAAGAGATGTCCTGGAAACAAAATAGGCATCGTGTGATATTCAGTGATAAAAAGGAATTCAACCTGGATAGTCCAGATGGTTGGCATTATTACTGGCACGATCTGCGCAACGATAGACAGATATTCTCGAAGAGGCAAGCTGATGGTGGTTCCGTTATGGTGTGTGCCCGATTCAGAGGGACAGGAAAAACTGATATAGCATTTGTAAACAATCGTTTGAATGCTGCTGGCTATAACAAGCTGTTTGAACAATATTTTCTCTCACAATCAGAACCCATTGGGGGCTCATTCTTCATGTTCTAACCGGACAATGCTCCTCTGCACTCTGAAAAGTCCACTTTTGAATGGTTTCTGGATAATGTTGTACATATTATCGATTAGCCACCTTGCAGCCCCGACCTGAATCCAGTAGAAAACATGTGGGGTATGCTCGCAAGAGCAGTGTATGCAGGCAGAAGGCAGTACAACAGTACTTGCAGACTTAAAAAGGGTTATTTCCCCGAATGGTCAAAAATCGGGACAAATTGTTTGCATAAACTTGTAGAAACCATGCCAAATAGGATTTATGAGCTTATTCAGAAAAAAAACAGAAAAATTTCTTATTAATTCAACATTTATTTGATGCGTGGTTCAGTGGACCTATCTTTTTGAAACAGCTGTTTCATCTAATTTTAGTTTCCCTCATTATTCCTATTATTTGTAAATTATTTATGAGCTATTTTACATTGAATGAAGTAATGTAGTTTATGAAATAGTGCTTTGTACACAATACAAACTTTTTTTTACCAGCATAACTTTCGTTTTTACTGGTGGACCTATCATTTCGAAACGCACTGTACAAACTTCCGGCTTTACTATTAGTAGGGACTTATTGAAAATTGACCGAAAGGTCTTGGCCTTACGCACGTAACAGACAGACAAACAGACAATGAGACAGACATCCGGACAGACATACTTTCGGCTTTACTATTAGTAGAAATTTTATGAAAATCAACCGAACGGTCTTGTCTCTATGCGCAAAACAGAGAGAGAGACACACATCCAGACATAGAAACTCTCGTCTTTTATGATTAGTAGAAAAGAAAGAGAGAGAGATTGAAAACCAAAACTCTTGGTGTTTGGCCAGTGTGGGTGGCCTCTGACCTGCGAACCGGAAGCTGCCTGAGAGTGGAGGAGGGGATGCGATGGGGAGCTGAGTTCGGCCTTGGTTCTGAGCGTCCCATCCCCATCCGAACACTCTTCTCTCTGCTCTCGTGTGGTTTCGTCGAGATTGTGGAGCTGCGCTTTGCAAGGTAAGAGAAATCTCGTTTGTGTGAGAATTTTTATTCGCGACTAGGCCCTGATGTTTAGGGTGGGGGGAGGGGGGGGTCTTCCCCCTCCCCTGACTTTGGAGAATCAAAGTAGTTGTTAGTAACTGGGCCTGGTTTTTGCTGTATTTTGTTACCTTATACTCTTGAGCCCCGCTTGAATGAATATTTTCTGCATGTGAAAGCCGCGACTATACTACAATGCAACCTTTCTTGGCAAAAACATCGTGACGTTTGCCTGACGTTAGCCTATGAAAAACGAGTTAGATTAAACGTCACAGCCTATTTAGCGAATTAGAGGAGATCGCTGACTGCTTGTGAGCTCTTATTGGCTCCACCCATAGTGACGTCAGTGCCAAGTTAAGTTGCATTTTAGTATAGCACTCGCGAACCATTCCACTTAAAAAAGGGGTGATGGGTTGTGAGTGGGATGTTAATAAACAAACAAATAAAGGCTTAACAGAACCGTACAGTTGTTTGTAGTGAGCCGTACAGTGGTCATATATTGCTTGAAGTTGTAAAACCAAAAAACCAGTTTTTGATGTCAACCTAACTCATCCCACTCCCTTCCCCTCATATTTGATGCACCATCACTATAGCTGTAGTCTTAAATCCTAAAAAAAGGCAAGTTTAGGCTTACGAGGACATCGTTTAGTATGTTAAATAGTTTTTGTTTTGACATTTAGAGTTTTATAAAGGGCTACCAATGGGGGCGTTTCCTTGAATCAAAGATATTACTTTTAGTCACTAATATTGATAGGATAAGCGAAAATAAAACATTATTTTATTTTTTCCAACAGTTAATTCTTAAAATGTTCGGTAACTAATATAAATTAATCTGTGATAGTTTTATAATACTAAAAACATTAACAGCATTTTTACGTAAAGCTTTTATGTGAACTAAATCATGGTTTGTTGTATATCGTAAACTCTTATTGTACAGAGCTTATCTCCATTTATTAATCTAATTACATTCATTATACAGTCGATGTTGGTTAATTGAATAAGCCTCTTTAACGAATCAAATCGTGAAAAACAGAACAAAATCAACCTTTATTGGTAATGACCCTAAATGGTGGTTCGTCTATCTCTATCGTGGCCTTACTTGGAATGTTTTATACTCTTTTGACGTCAGCATTGAAAATGAAACAGTGAGGGAGGTCTTTTAAAATTATCATTGCTATTATTATTATTGTTATTATTATTTTATTAGTAGTTGTAGTATAATTAAAGATAATTAGTCAATATTTAGAAAAAAAAGTAATTCACCCCATGTTTTCAACCGTGCTCTCAAAAAAAATAAATAAATAAATAAATAAATAAATGGGAAACTCCCCCATACCTCAAAACTTCACAACTGTCATTGACTTTCCGTAAGCCCCCCCCCCCCCCCCCCAAACACTAACTCCTTCGCAAGTAAACCACTTTCCACTCCTTCTAAATAACGACAAGCATACACACAGGGGGGGGGGGAGAGGCTCCTCAAGCCTCGTGGAGTAGACGCTAATGCATATGAATTTATCGATTTCCAGAAACAGTATTTATATGTTGGTATTTGGTGCCCTAGTGGACATATCTCGAAAGATACCTCCGTTGAGGAGCCAAAATACCATCAAATAAATACTGTTTCTAGAAAACTTTAAAATTAAGCTGTATTTTATAAAAGTAGAGTCTATGTTACGCAAAAGTTCATGCAACGAAACATCAAGGACCTAATATATATTTGGAGTCTCTGCAGGCTGTTTTGTGCAGCAATCGATGCTTTTTAACTTCCTTTTACGTAGTAAAGGAAGTATTGTGATCGCGAAAACAAATTCACTCAAATTTGGGTCTAAATTTTGATTTTGCTCACCCCCGAATGAATGTTGAGTTATTTTTTCGACCTGTCAGCACGTGCATATGTACCAACATATGAGCAGCCGAAAAATAGTTTTCAACCACCTCCGAGTAAATTACGACGAGTTTTCTCGTGAGATCTGTATGTATGTATGTATGTGCGTATGTACGTATGTCGCATAACTCAAAAACTATATGCCGTAGAAGCTTCTGGTTTGGGATGTAGGCTCTGAGGGGTGTCTAGTAGTGCACCCCCTCTTGTGGTTGCATTCGAATGTCTCCAAGGGCGTGTTTTACCCCTTTTTTGGGGAAAATCAATATTAATTTCAATGCAGACTTAAGTGATATGAATTGGCGCAACCACTTGGCAATATATCTCCAAGCTTTTGGTCGCCAAGTGTATGGCGCCACGACAAAGTTGACGAAAAAATTATTTTTTGAATTTGGGTTCAATTTGGCGCTATTGGCGATATTTTGCGAAAAATCCACTGAATGATGTTAAAATCGGCGACATTTAGAAAATTAATCATTGTAAAACATTTTTTAGCATTGTTTCGTGGCAAGCTAGGGGTGTAAATGTTTGAATTGTTATCTTGCTCACTCCAAGCACTATTTTAACACTTGAGGCATCCACTAAGAAATTTACACGTAAAAGGAAGTAGTGTGGGATTCCATACCAGATTTTTTAAAGACGGAATTACACAATATTAAAAAAAAAAAAAAAAATGCAACGACCACTCAAAGATTTAACGAATACACTTTCGATCTCCCAGTGATCTGGAGCAGAGTTTAAGCGTAGGTAAATTCGGAGAAAATATTCACCTAGAAGTTGAAGAGAAGATAAAGAAAAAATCACGCGCTATAAAAGATCGAAAACCGGCTTCTGCATTGTGTGTTTTGCACGGCTTCTTGGGTTTGGTAATGAAGGAGCGTGGAGGTTGAGGTACTTATTATGTGTCATTATTTCTCCAACTGGCAGCTTCTTAGAGCTACCACTTCTTCAAACATCAAAACTGTTAGATAATGGGACAGAATCCCCCCCCCCCTAAAATAATTTAATGCTGACTTACCTTCAAGCAAGGAATCTCTTTATAATAGCTCCGAAGGCTGTTGCGTAGCCATGCTGGCCATTTTCCTAGAAATTTCTGAAAGGAAGGTTAGAAATCGTGATTTAGGTCAGTTCCACACTCCTTTCTGGAAAAAACACAATACTTCTGACGTTTTCCTCAATGAGACGGCATTGGTTAAAATAATAATAATAATACATGACGAGATAGGGAGAGATTCACACCTTGTTTTTTAATAGGGAGAGTTCATATTTCACTTCTGAGAATACCTTCCTATGAAAATTCTTATTAAAAAATACCGCGGTTCTAAAAATTGTGAGCTCGAAAAGGTATAAGTTGGAGATGGTCGAACCAAAAGAGTCTTTGGTCGAACTGCACGGTGCAACAGACGTCGCAGGTGAACCGCTTTTCTAATCAGGGGTACCCACGGGGGGGGGGGGGGGGATTATGGCGCAAGTTGCGCCATCAAAATTTGGGGGGGGGGGGATTTTTTTAAAACTAATTTATCTATTTACTTATTTATTTGAATTATTTACTGATTTTTTTAGTAAAAATTATTAATTTCTTTTTGTAATTTAAATTAGTTCTTGTATTTCTTTGTTATTATAATTATTTATTCATTTATTTTGTGTGTGTGTGAGTATGCTTGGAATGTCTGGAAGAGGAAAAAAGCGATTCTGCTCTACGAATAATTATTACTTTTAGAAAATTAATAATATAAATAAATAAATAAATAATATTTAAAAGAATAAAAAAATAATATTTAAAAAAATAAATAAATATTAAAAAAATATATTTAAAAAAATAAGTGAAATAAAAAAGAGAGGTAAAAATAAAAATAAAAGCACAAGAGGGTTGTGAAACATTTTGGAGGGGAATTTGCGCCATTGAGCTTGGGGGGGGATGGGCACCCCTGTTTCGTATAACACCGAGCCACTTCTCTTATAAGAAGACCAATCTGCACTGCTGCCGACCGCCGACACCCTCTCCTGAAATAACACTTCCATTGAAGAAAATAAATACCTTTGTGCGATAGATGTAAAGTATAAATCCAACGTTAATAAATGCACAAATATGCAGGTATACTGCAGACACGTGTTTCGGGGCTACAAGGAGCCCCTTTTTCAATGCAAGAAGTGTAAGCTTTAGGATGAAGAATCATCCGATAAAAGCGGATGATTCTTCATCCTAAAGCTCACACTTCTTGCATTGAAAAAGGGGCTCCTTGTAGCCCCGAAACACGTGTCTGCAGTATACCTGCATAATTGTGCATTTATTAACGGTGGATTTATACTTTACAACCCTTCCATTGTTCAACTTCTTTATGTCGAAGTTGAAAATAATAGAGTCTCATCGACGCCATTAATGACCACATTTGTAAAAACTGCAGTGCAGTTCCAAACTTTTTTTTAGAATAAATTCATTGTTCATAACACTTTCTACCGAGATATGAGAGCCGTGACAGTTAACCCCATCAGTATAAATGCTATTTCGAGTTTGAGCATATTTCATTAAATCATTTAGTTATAGAAAATGAATATCAATTTGTTTTATTGATGGTAGGCTATATTGAATACTAGGGGTGCGACATCGAAGGCAAAACATCGATGTTTCAAGACATCGATGTATCGAAATTAAGACATCGATGGTATTGATACATCGACCAAAAAACATCGATGTTTTCAAACATCGATGTTTCAAAACATCGATCTTTTTTTTATATAAAAATTACTTACACAGTTGAATGTACAGTACAGTAGCTTCCCAATACATTGCGCCTCTTTACATCACTCAATAGGATTTATCTTTTGTCTCCTGAAAACATCAACCGTATGATATCGATGTCAGTTATAGAAAACGTTTTTAGTGAGATAGATACTGCAACTGTTGATTAACTGTATAACTTTTATTTATGTCATATTTTTTTTTTGTCGAAATGTAAAACACCGTTATCGAAAAAAATTTCTAAAGCAAACGAAAAACAACGATGTTTAAAAATCGTTGACCGTAAATCATCGGTAGTAATTAAAAAAAACTATTTCAATACAATAGATATTGCAACTGTTAAAGGTGAATCTTTTTATTGCATATTTTTATTGCTTATTGCTGAAGCGTTAAGGGGTTACAATACCTCAAAAATGACCAAAAGACCAAAAAATTTTTATTGCTTATTTTAAAAGTAAAAGTTATTTAAAACACTCGGAAAAAATAGCATTGTTCTAGCTAAATTATTTAAAAAGTTATGAGTGACTTTAGGGCATGCATGCTATGTGTTCTAATGGAAAAGCAAAACTTTAAAGTGACTTTTCTCGGTGATCAGTTTTTATTGTTTCTATGTTACTGGAAATGCTAAGGAATTTTTTCTATTAAAGATATAACTTTAAAGCAACATTTTTTGCACTCAGGATAATATATTTAACAAAACTGTGCATTGAATAAGCGTTTTATAAATTAAAAAAAATTTTAGAGTTTGTTAAACCTCGAAGAACAAAATTTTCTAAGAATTTTTTACATAAAAGGTCGCAAAATATTGTCAAATCAAAATATAAGAAAATGAATGCACAGATTTTTCGAGGTAATCCTTATGATCATTTCGCAAAAACAAATTTTAAAATTTGTGCAGAAACAAAAAAGCCTTAAGGTTTTTAAAAAATTAAAATTTTCTTAAATATTTCAAATTTTCAAAAAAAGTTTTCAAAATTGTTAATGTTTGAAAATAAATTATTGATTGTTAAAGTATAGAAGCAAAGATTTCAAAGAATGAACCATTTCACTTAAATTAAAGAAATTTGTTAGAAAGGTACTGTAACCCCTTAAACAGACATCGAAAGAAAAAAAAAAACATCGAACATGAAACAGTGATCATTAAAAGACATCGACCTTAAAATATCGATGGTAACTATCAAAACCGTCCTCTAACGAACGATATAACTTTTGGCCGCATATCTTAATGATTTTTTTTTTTTTGCTGAAATATAAAACATTTACATAAAGAATAATAATGAACTAAATAAAATTAAAAAAATATGGCGAAAGCAAATTAGGCATGTTTTAGAAACATCGAGAGCAAAACATCGATAATAATCATAGAAAATGTTTTTTATTGAGATTAATACTGAAACTTCAGATTAAGGATGAGAACTTCTTAATGCGTCAGCATATCGCATATTTTTATTAAGCTTTTTTTTATGGATTATAAAACATCGACATCGAAAAAAACATTGAACCCAAACATCGATGTTGGGAAAACATCGACTCTCAAACATCGATGGTAAAAACATCGATGTTTTAGCAAAAACATCGATGTTTCCAAAACATCGACATCGATGTCGCAGCCCTATTGAATACTGATACTTAAGGGGAAAAAAATCTTTCATACCAGGCTAATATTCTCTCTGTTTATCTTTCTAAATTAGCTTACTCTTTTCTTGGGGTGGGACTAAACTATTTCATTTTCATTATTAGTCCTCAAACGTTATACCGACCACTGTAGCCGTGTTGATAATGAAAAAAGTTACCTCCGTAGTTGAAATGCATTTCTTTGTCATGACGCTTAAGAGGCATAACACTCCATCCGCAGCGGCGTTAAACATGAGTTCCGCGTCAAATAAATTCTGCATATTTTGCCGCAGTAATCAACATTACGGATCGCAATGTAAGAATGTATCGGATGATAATAAACGAGCTAAGTTAAAGAAAGAAGGCAGATGCTGCAAATGTTTCGGGCGTCATTTATCAAAAGATTGTAAACTCAAACTGAAGTGCGATATTTGTAATAGTTCGTCACATATCCAATTATTTTGCAAGAAGGAGAGTGAAACCGCATCAAATTCGGATCCGCCTGAAATTGAAACTCTTGTAAGTACGTCTCATTCAGACCATAAATCAGTTTGATTGCAAACTTGTAGCGCTCAAGCTTCCTCTGAAGATAAGCTAAATATTCTTTTTGATGGCGGATCAGAAAGGACTTTTTTGCTCAGAGAGGTAGCTGAAGCACTTGATTTAAAACCATTAAGAAAGGAAAAATTACTATTCTATATTATTTATTCATTTGGAAGAAGAATCCCAGAAGCTTCAGAGTTTGATCTGGTCAAGTTGAATATTAGAGGCTTACGAAACGCAGATATTTCTTTCCGAATAGAAGCATTAGTTACTAATCACATTTCAGGCGCAAATTTTTAAAATCAAAAAGTTCCGTCTCTGAAAATAAAAGAAATCGTTGAACTGCATAACCTTGACCTCGCGGAATGCTCACGAGGGAAGATTCAGTTACTCATAGGAAGGGATTATATTTTTGACGTTATTTAGGGAGCCCCAGTGAAAGTATCCAAACATTTATTCGCTCAGAGGAGTGTATTTGGGGATATTATTTCGATTTCGGGTGAAATCCCAACGACCTCCAACAACTCAACGGCTTGTTTTCGCGTTTCCGTTGAAGATGATCTGAAAGAACAATTAAAAGCGTTATGGGAAATAGAAGCGATCGGATGCGATACAGAAAAAGAATCCACACATGATTTAGAGTTTCGTAGAGAATTTGAAAATAATTTAACGTTCGCAAACGGCAGGTATGAAACAAAATTGTTGTATAATGTACCGAAGACTCAACTGAATAATAATTATGAAGTTGCTAAGAAAGGTTTTGATCGGTTGTCAAAGAAATTAATGAATGATAAATCTTTACTGGAAAGTTACAATCAAATTTTGAGGGAACAACTGCGTGACAAAATTGTAGAAGAATGTCAATATCAGTCTGTTTTAAAAAATTCCTATTACATGCCACACAGACCTGTTATTAAAGAAAACAATGCGAAGACTAAAGTTTGAATAGTTTACAAGGCTTTATCTGAGGGAAAAAACTGTCTTTCGCTTTATGAATGCTTAGACCCATCCAGGACTGTCACTATTACCTTCCATTGCTGATTTAATCCTTAAGTTTCGTAGTCATAAAATTGCGTTCTCCGCTGACTGCGAAAAGGCATTTTTGCAAATAAAAATTCATGAGTGTGATAGAAATTATTTGAGGTTCTTGTATTATAAAGATTGTGATTTTGAAAAAGATGTGATGTCCTACCAAATAAATCGAGCGGCCTTCGGACTCACGTGTTCGCCCTTTATTTTAAATGCTGTAATAGGCATCATGTAGCCAAATATAGCGAAACAAATCCCTTAACTTTTGAGATGTTGAACACGTCTTTTTAGGTGGATGATTTGTTTTACGGATCTGCTTCAGTCTCAGAAGCATATAAATTATCAACAGAAGCCGTAACAATTGTGAAAGAAGGTGGATTAAACTTGAGAAAATTTAAAACGAATTCCCCTGAACTCAAGGAAAAATGGGAAAACAACAAAACCATTTTCGGGGAGAATAAATACCCTGATGCTGAACTAAAGAGTCTTTGATTAAAATGGTTCAATGATGAGGACACTTTGGGAATCGACATACAATCATTAATTGCATACATTGAATCGAAACCTACATGTACTAAACGGACAATTCTACATTTCTTTTGTAGCGAACTACAACTGCAACTATTTTGTTACAAATGTAGTTAACTACAACTACAACCACTTTTTTTTAAATGTAGCGACTACAAAATACTTTTGAATTGTAGTCGCTACACGCTACTTCGCTACTTTTAAAAAAATAAATAAATAAAAAGCATACACCGTTTGAGGATTGACCGAAAAAATTCGAAAAGTGGTTTACATTAATAAATTAACTCATTCGAAATCGGAATAGAAGTAGGAATTGTCTTTGAATCCATTTGTTGCTTTTCATTTTTTTTTGGTGGTAAAATTTGTCTTTTTTTTAGATTTTATTTTACAATTTTTACGAATATTCGCCATAAGAAAGGATTCAAAAGTTGAGAAAAGTCAAAGATTGAGAGAATTCAACCTTCAGTTTTTTTTTTTTTTTTTTTAATTTCTTGCCAGGGAATATTTAGGAACGTGAAAATTATTTGAAGGAATATAAAAATTATGATGCCAAATAAACCAATGACATCAAACAGTGGTCGGAAGTAGCGCGCTACAAGTAGCGAAACTACTGTAGTAGCTACATTTTTTAGTAGTTAGTAGTGTAGCGCACTACTTTTTTAAAAAAGTAGAGTAGTGAGTAGCGCGATACAAAAAATAGTAGTTTGTAGCGATTTCTGAAAACTACTTTTAAATAAAAAAAATAAATAAATAAATGAAAAAAATTTAAAAAAAAAGAGAACGAAGGAAAAAAACAAGGTTTTCTTGTGGCGAATATTCATAAAAATTGTAAAAAAAATCTAAATAAACAAATTTTTACAAAAAAAAAGGAACAAAATGGAAAAGTAACAAGTAAATTCAAAGACAATTCCTAGTTCTATTCCATATTGGAATGAGGTAATTTTTTAATCTAAACCACTTTTCGAATTTTTTCGGTCGATCCTCAATCGGTGTATTCTTGTTATTTATTTATTTTTTAAAAAGTAGCGAAGTAGCAACTACATTTTAAAAGTAGTGTAGCTCGCTACATTTAAAAAAAAGTAGTTGTAGCTGTAGTTAACTACATTTATAAGAAAGTAGTTGTAGTTGTAGTTCGCTACGAAAAATATGTAGTTTTCCCAAGCACTGCTCTTAATAGGGTTAAATTTATAGCTCGAGCTGTTCTGTTTCTTATCCACGGACTCCTCACTCGGGCCCCTTCCAAACACATTCAATGCGCTTTCTCTGCACTCCACTTCTCTCTTTATGAATGATATTAACTCAGATACCTCACTTTTAGACGGATCTTTTTTCCTATGAAATTCCAGAACTAAATCTGAAGGTAATAATTTAAACAAGATCGGAATTAACAGGTCTCCATAAGAACCCGAAGTTACTCCTAATGAATTTAAATTTCTAATACTAATTTCACAAGAATCATACAATTTTCTTAGGCCTTTCACATTTGAAGAATATTTTACAGCTTTAATATTTTACAGTTTATTCATATGACATGCAATAACAGTTTCTGCTTTGCCGTAACGTTCCTTTAATAAATTCAGACATTCATCATAATTTTTCTCAGATGAAGAAAAACCAGAAACTATATTATAAGCTTTTCTTGACAATAATGATTTCAAATATACAAATTTTTCAATTTTTTCAAACAATTAATTACTTCCTCCCCCCATTTTTTCGATTCGGCTCAGTACACGAGTCCTAGTTTACACTTTCAAGCACAAGTCGGCATAATTTGTAATTTTTGGAATTACAATAAACATTTTTGACAATCATATTGATATTAAACAAACATTTATTCAAATTTTTTGAAGAAATTAGGTTTCCAGCACGAGGCATAAAATTTATATATTTCTCTAAATATTAGATTTTTTCTATTTGTTTGTTGCATCATTTGTGAATTTTAAATTGCAGATACACTTAAAGAAAATATCAAGTCCCAAAATCACTGAAGAACAAATTTTCGAAACAGCATTTGTAGATAAATAATAAAAAAATGAAGTAGGGAAATGTGTGACAAAGTGAAATAGCAGGGCAAAGTGAAATGGTGAAATATTTTCCCAACTTGCAGTGTAACCTATCTAGCAATATTTTAACTAAGTTTCTAGACAGATAGTTAATTCCTGTCAAAAAAAAAGTAGCTCCAAAGATCAACGAAAAAATTATACAAGCCATTTAAAAAATTTGGTACCTTTATTGTAATATTCGTGGTTTTTAAAACTATTTCTTGTTATTACAAAAGGATAAGATTTTTGTAATTATCATCAAAACTATTAATTGAGAACTACTGATATCCAGTGCAGTCTTTATTTAGTCAAGACATTTTTTTTATTTTTAATGTTCAATGTAATTTGTCAAGTGCACGCGGGGCAAAGTGAAATAGTTCATTTCGTGTACTTATTCATTTATTTATTAAATCACTCGCGTATTTCTTCATTTATTAATTCATTTACATTCCTTTACTTAATTATTTACTTATTGATCAACTCATTTTCTTATTCGTTCTCTATTTTATTCATTCATTTATTTTTTCGTTTATTTACGCGTTCATTTGATGAAAATTACTGTTAATCGTCGAATTGAAAAATTTTCATAACAAATATATTTTCTTTTTCACTTTGCCCCATGATTTTTTGAGGTGAAAATTTTCCACATATTTTTGAAATTACAAACTAACGGCCAAAGGTGAAAAATAATATTTCAACGAGAGTATTATCAAAAAAACATTATTCATTCTTTATGTACAAAAATTTTTAGAACAAAATTCCCATTTGTACCTTTTGAAGTAGGCAAGTAAACTTAACTATTTCGCTTTGCCCCACATGAAAAATGATCAAATAAGCTTTGTGCTGAAATATAATTAAAATAAAAAACCAACGTAAATAAAGTACAAATTAGGTAGAAAGTATAGCATGTACTGCGTACGTGCTGTACTTACTACCCAATTTGTACTTTATTTACGTTGGTTTTTAACTTCATTTGTAAAAAAAAATGTAGTATTTAAAGTGGAAAAGTTTAACTTAAAACTTGAAAAAACCTTAATTTTGAATAATTTTAGGGAGAAACAAATATAAAATGAGAGAAAAAACTAATATTTAGCTTTAATTAGATACTTTACGCTTCATATTTTTCATCTTGTTAATTTCTTAAAATTTATCTTTCGTTGTTTACAAAATACGTAGAAAAAAAGCTATTTTTTGAAGAAAATTATGAATTTTAAGCCTCGTTTGGGGTACCTAAATATTTTTTAATTTGGATAAATGATGTTTTGGGACATGTTGGGATCTAGGAGAAGCGTTTTATCAACATGAAATTTTGAATTTCCAAAAAAGTTTTTTTCGATATGGCCTAGTGAAAAAGGGCTAGTTCGCACTTTCGGACGCAAGTCGGCCCGGGTTACCGTTGTTCAAATTGCATGAAACTTTTTTTGCTATTGTTTTGATGTAAAAGGAAAAAAATAAGAGGGTATGCGTTACAACGTCCCGACTTTCGGTTTTTTTTGTGACACTCTAATGAACACCCCCGCAAGTGTTGCCTCACTGAGTGGATCATTTTATTTCTTACAACGTTTTCCAAAACCAAAACGGGGTCAAAGTGACTGATAAATCGCCAATGATGGAGTAACTTAACTTGCTCTGCTGATTTTGGTAATCCTTCGGATATTGATATTTTTTACCTCAACTTTAACTTGGCTATTTTTTTGTTCTTGGACGGACGACGGACGGGTAACACCAAAGTTCCCAGAAAAGAAAGTGAGTAATTTATGAACTCTTAGTATGTTGCTGATTTCTTATTTTTTTTTATTTTTGGCCAAACAGCCATCTTGGCGGCTGTTTGCCTTGCTTTGTAAAATGGTACTTTCGCACTATCTCGTCAACCATTTCCCAAAACCAAAACAGACGTAATAACCTGCCAATGATGACGGAGCCATCTGTCTCAATTCACTCCTTTACATTCGGCGATAATTTTGTTTATGGTTGACGTCATATAATGCTGCGTTAGTACCCGTAAAAAATAGAGAGTAATTTGAAAAGCACAGAATAAAAGCAAACATACAACATGCAATACACCGCCAACTCGTTCATTTCGCACCATGGACTGCAGTTTCGGGCTTATTATGCCCTCATCAGCATATAATACGAAAGTAAACGAGTTGGAGGCAAAATTCCTGTTATAGAGCAAAGAGAAAAAGAAAAAATTGTTAGCTAATGTGAAATTAGAATATCAGCGAGCGACCGCACATGGGAACGGTACAACTCGAAAATTTTAAGGCAGAGCTTGTGTGGGACTAATTTTACATTAGCTACCAGTTTTTTGGCTCTTTTTGCTCTATTAAGAGGATGTTTGCCTCCAACTCGGTTACTTTCGTATTCCATGCTGATGAGGGCATAACAAGCCCGAAACTGCAGTACATGGATCGAAATGAACGAGTTGGCGGTGTATTGCATGTTTCTGCCTTAGCACTTGCTGAGGGGCGGTTACTCACTGCTTTATAAACATACAACGTTGAAAAGCACAATATTGCGCAGGAATACTGCAGATATGTGTTTCGGCTTTAGAAGGAAGACCTTTTTCAGTGAAAAAAAAATGTGATATCTTTGCATCCAAAAGCTCACTCTTGTCTCCAGTATTCCTGCGCACATGTGTGCTTTCAAGGCTACACTAGATAGCGTTTTATACAGGCTTCTTCATTACTCAAAACATCAATGGTAAAGATTTGCCCGCTAGAGAGCGCTGAACAACGACCTCCCAAATGTTTGTTTACATTTATTAGCATGTTGTTTCCGCTGTAAAAAGTGACGTTTATCCTATCTTTTAGGGTTAAAAAATATTGATGTAGTTAACTGAAGTGGAGTACAGAGTGAATTGATGCCGAAGGCCCTCTTAGTACTGCTTTTTAGGGGAAATAAATTCCCTTTTCAGGTAAAGTTGGTCGCAACTCATGATTCAGTCATACGACATTTATTCATTGTTTACTTTCTTCGAATTAGCAACATATAGCAATGGCGTTCAATTTTGACATCTCTGCATTAATAAAATATACGCTTTTCTTCGCAGCCGATAAATAAAAATGTAGCAATGAAATAATATTGTTCTATTTACTATTTTGTTTCATTACTGTTGCTCACACGATCTTAATTGCTACGCAAAAGCTCAGATGTTCATTTTGATAGCGTTGACCCATCAGAGCGATAAATGGCGAATCTATTCGTAGAGACATTTCATTTTGATGCCCCAGAATGAAATGTACACTAATGAAGCGATGGTGTTCAACGGAAAGACGATTGACAACAAAACATATTAATTTCTTTAGTAAAAACGAAATGAGCATATATAATCGTTTGGTACTAAAGAGCAATACAAGTACGAAAAAAATAAACAAAACTACAATATTACGACGACCAACTGTAAAATTTTGTTTTCATTTACACAACATTAAAAGGTAATGTTCTTTTTATGTTAAATTTCACACATTAATATTTCGATAATTGGGAATCTGCTGTGGTTGCCAAATTTTTGGCGATAATTACTTTATTTTGTTGCTCTTTAGTTTATGTTTGCGAAGGAAGTATATTTCCCTCGCTCATAAATTGGACACAAAGATTTAACGCCAATAGTGAAAGATAACCAGACTTCCAATCACCGAAAACTTCCCTTTTTTGTTTCTAATTTCACACATAATTTTAATACTTGAAAGTAAAATAATGGGCCAACTAAAAAAAAGCTGCGAAATAATGTGAGAATTCTTATTAAAAAACTCGCCAAATCAACTTCAAAAGCTCCATTAGCATGTAACATAACAAGTTTAATAAATATATCGAGCCATTATTATCATTGAAATTTAAATTAAAATGCAAAATAAGAGAAAAGAAGACGATGCAAGCTTAAAATTTTAATCTTTGCTTAGGTGGTAAGAAAATACATCGCCAAGTTAAAAAACGTACCTATAACTGAAACATACATACTACCAAAGATCTCGGTTATTGAAATATTCTCAAAAGCTTTACGGAGAACTTCCATTAAAATGTAAAAAAATCGCCAAATAAATTAATTTGACCATCTAAACTCATCAAAAGTTTTGATGGAACTATCGTTCCAAAATCGCCATTTATCGCTCTGCGGTGCCAGTGTCGTTTCATAGTTAATTAATAATTAGAATCAATTAAAATGAAAAATAATTCACTAACTAATTAAAATAAGCCGTTAAAATGCAGAATAAACCAACAAATCGAACGAGCTATTAAATAACGTTAAAATACACTAAAATAGAATTGAATGCCAAATTGTAAAATGGTCGCCAACAAATTAACTTTTAATTTTGTCTTTTATTATTTGATTTGTAAAAATGTTAGTTACCATAAAATTCGATAGATGTCGCTGGAAAAGGACGTCCGTTTTTATCCCAAGGATTTTGATCAAATGAAGAAGCCTGTATAAAACGCTATCTAGTGTAGCCTTGGTGCTTTTCAACATTTTATGTTTGCGTTTATTTTTTATGCTCAAAGGTATTTGTCTTACTTAACACACATTCAATGTTGCATAAAGGCAATTTCATTTATTTCCTTCTTTTTAATTTTTAGAATAGAACCTGTAAAAAGTTGAAAGTGAAAAAGTAATTGACTTTCATTATTATTTGGCTTCTTACGTGAAGTTTAGCATAAAAAAAAAAAACAATGAGCAAACAAACCTCAAGTGCTGAAATAACTTGTATCAACCTTGGGTGCTTGTAAAATTTTTTTCTTGATGTTATTCATCAGGGACGTAACTAGATGGGGCGGAAGGGACTAGTGTCCCGGGGGCCTGATTATACGGACGCTAAACTAACGAACTATTGAACAAATTTATATTTTTCTCCAGAAAAAGTGGGGAATTAAGTCAACTTCTGTGAAGTAAAAAGAAAAAAAAAACTAACTAAATGCAGAAATAAAGATGGGTGGGAAGAATGGACACATAAAGGGAAAGGAAGAAGGGGGCGCAGTAAATGGTGGGAATGTATTTTGACCAATACTTGCTGTATATCCTGCCTAATCATCCCACTAGAAGAAGGATTCTGCGAACAAAGCCACTTGAATGTAGCATTACAAAGCGATGCATTTACTTAAATAGCGTCTTCCTGCAATAAAACCATTATAAAATTTTAACATGGTGTCTTCTTCAGCTTTCAATGAGGAGAGTGACGGATTATCTCTCCTGCTAGGTTAAAAATATATTGCTAGGGCTTTCAAGGCAGTCAGTCAAGTCCCAATTTTTCACTATCTTTAGCTTATCACAATGCAACAAATTCATTCCCACCATACTGCCGTACTAAGCGCAAAAATGGTATCTGCAGTCAAGCTCAAACTAAGATATTGCCCTTTAAAGTTTTGCGCCACCATGTATTTGATTCAGATGAAACTTTTCAGAATTTTGTAAAAAATATTTCCCGTTCTCAAATGAACAGATAATTTTGTATTTAGGTAAAGTAAGTCACAAAGAGCCACCTGGTGGCGATAACTCAATTTTGTTAAAAAGTGCAGATACGACTTTTGTGCTTAGCGCGGCAGCATAGGCGGTTCATCCAGGGTGACAATGGGGGCGACTGCCCCCTCACTTTTAAAAATAAAGGAGCTTAGCCCCCTCACGTTTCGCGGTTAAAAAGTATTGATAGAGTGAAAAATGATTTTTTACATAGTTGATAGATTAATTTCACCAAAATAAAAGCGGAAAATTCCAAACATAGGACTTGTTTCATGTTATTTCATAAGACTGGATGAAAATCAACCTGCCTGGTAGATTTTTGAGGCCATATTGCGCATATTTTAGAAGTCAATTAATCAGCAATGAGAAAACTCAATATTATAGACAAATTACAGCAGAAAAAAATCCTTTCAAAGGTGCTACATCCTAACTTCTCCCTCCCCACATTTTTTTCGATCTTCTCTCCCGTATTTTTTTGACCCCCCACTTTTTTGGTTCACCAGCCGCCTATGATTCCCACAGAACTCTGCTCTATGTGCAGTAATAATTAAAAAAAAAAAAAAATGTATGGTCGGTTTCTTTCGTTCATTATTTTCATATCTCCTCTGTTTCAAGTCGCAAAAAGCTTAATACAGAACTTTACTATGAAAATATGTCATAACACAGCGGTGGCCAACCTGCGGCACGCGTGCCACAAAGTGGCACGGCAGAGCCGTAACAGTGGCACGCGAAAACTTTTATAAAAAATTCAAAAATTGAGTTAAAAAGTCGATCTCAAAAATATTGACAAAAACTAAAACCCTTGAACTGATAAATATAATGATATTGTGACAATAAGGTGTCAGGTGGCTGGCTTACAAATTGTCTTTACTACAATATTGCAAAGTACTTAGCGTTAGCTTCGGCTTCGGGCATCCAACGAGAGCTGTGACGTTACAGACAATGCTTTGTAAAGCATATTTGGGTCATTATACAAAAAACCTGCGTTTTTGCGTTCAGGGTAGTTAAATTCAAAAATATTTTTTTTTGAAACAATTTTTTATGTTTTATAGTAAAATATAAAACCTTTCCTAACATATTTGATAAAAATTAATAATATTTTATTTTTTCTAAGGTAATTTTTTCAATGAACGGAGGGATACTTGTATGCCTCCGTTACGTGTCACAACCTATTTCCTCCTATGTACTTATTCACTTTTCTGGTCAATAAAACATATACAGGGTGTCCACTCCAATCGTGGACCAATAGCTAATTTCTAAACCGTCAAAGATAAGCATATAGTTTATTTACGAAAAAATCTCTAAATTATGAAAGGAATTTTTGGTCCATTCAATGTTTTTCAAAAAATCAAATTTTGAAAGAGTTACGAAATTTAAATTTTTATACAGCCCCCCAGTCCTATCAATCATATTTAATAAAACATTCTTGACACTGTAACGTTTAAAACTAAAAAAAAATCACTGTTCTACGACAAAAATTGACCGAGTTATGACGTTTTGAAAAATCAAGATTTTACATTGTTTCGTGACGTCATCGAGAGATCGCTTAAGGGACCGTATGCGAATTCTTTCAAAATCTTGATTTTTCAAAACGTCATAACTCGGTCAATTTTTGTCGTAGAAGAGTGATTTTTTTTTAGTTTTAAACGTTACAGTGTCAAAAATGTTTTTCTAAATATCATTGATAGGACTGGGGGGCTGTAAAAAAATTTAAATTTCGTAACTCTTTCAAAATTTGATTTTTTGAAAAACATTGAATAGACTCAAAATTCCTTTCGTAATTTAGAGATTTTTTCCTAAATAAACTATATGCTTATCTCTAACGGTTTAGAAATTAGCTATTGGTCCACGATTGGAGTGGACACCCTGTATATATCAAGTTTAATGGGTTAATTTGAATCATAAGATGTTTTTTCAATAGTTTATTAGAATTATTCTTCCGAACAAAAAATATATATAGCCTTTATTATCGCTTGAGTCCGTGTCACAGCCTTTCTGGTAACCTCCGTTACCGTATTAGTTGAGTATAAGAACATCCTATAGACGGCAGTACTGAGAACTCAATACAGAGATTTAGGATAATTGCCAGCCATTTTCAACTCTGGGTCTTCATAGGAAAGTTAAAGCAACTTAGAGTGGAAGATATTCAGCGTTATACTCTCTGAAGTGAAATTGGTCCTTTACTTTTTGTATCCTCCGTTCTTGGTTTTAAAGGGTAAGAATTGCTTATGTACTAATTTCTTTTCATTGTTGATATTGAGTCACGTTTTGCTAAGCAAATTTCATATACTAAGTTGTACTAACCCTAAATCAAGAAAATGGGCAAAGCAAAATATAAATATTTGTATCCTCCGTATCTGAATCCTCCGTTACAGTATAGTCGTAATGGAGGATACACAATTAGTAACGGTGAATACAACTTATGGAAAAAATTAAATTTTAAGACAGATATGTAAATTAAAATCCGCCCAATTCATGTTCCTCATCAACATGCAAGTTAAAAAGGTTTTAAATATTTATTTCACATATATTTGACAAAATTGTGTTAAGGTAGTAACTTTTAGGTTTTTGTTTTCTTCAATGTCATTTAAAATATAACTTTAATAATAAAAAAAAATAACAAAGGAAATTCGAATATTCAATGCATGTATTCAGTTTTTTCCCCCTCTCTAACGTAATGGCTAAGAAAAAGAAAGTAACTGGAAGTGCAAAAGAAAGAATGAGAAAATACAGAGATAGAATTAAACAAAATCCTCAAAAGTATGATGAAATGAAACAAAAAGAAAAAACACAGCCAGATGGAAAAAGTTTGTAAATGAAAATAAAATAATGACAGCTACTAGTAAAATGACAGCACGAAAGAGAAGGGCATTACAAAAACAGTGGAGAGGACATATCGCGTTAAAATGAAACAGAGAAAGCTATTGCAAGAAAATTTACAAAATCAAGCATTAAGTCTAAATGTACAGAATTCTAATGAAGAAATAAACAACACAAAAGAATCGGAAGATAAGAGTTTAAATCTACAGAATTCCAATGAAGAAACAAACAATACAAAAGAATCAGAAGATGAGAGAAAGAGTAATGGACCGAAAAAGAGAAAAAAAATCGTACGGAACTCAAAAATAAAATAACCTGCCTTGAAATGAAATTAGCTGAATTGACCAGAAAAACCTTAAGAGAATTAAAACCTTATACCTGAACAAAAACTGAAAATTTTCCTTAGCTATTTTTCCAGATAATTTGAAGCGCAAGTTCAAAAATTCAGGTCCAGGCACCAATTCAAATCCAACTGCAGATGTTGAAGACGAAGAAAATAGAAATGTTGTAAACAGTGCAAACGTTAGACAAAATGATTTCGTGATAGTTAAACTTGCAGGAAAGAGAAGCTTCAAATTTTTTGTAGCTCGCATATTATCACAAGAGTGTCCTGATGAATATAATGTAAAGTTAATGCGAAAATACTCCAAGGACACTTTTGTTTTCCCTAAAAAAGATAATATATCAGAAATATATCTTTGGGATATTATTAAAGTTCTACAGCAACCAACAATGAACAAAAAAAAAAAAAACAGTATGGGTTCAGAGAAAGTTTAAATATGTATAATTTAAAATAAAAATGGTCAATTATTGAAAAAAATGTGTCTTTGTTATATTGTACAATAAGTCATTTGGAATGAACAATTAATGTAATTAATTTAATCTATGAAAGTTCAATGTACGCATTTATAAAAAGCTAAAATTATAAGATGACTTCATAAAAGTGTATTCTCCGTAACATGCGTGTATCCTCCGTTCAGGTTCAAAATTTTAACTACAAAAAAAAAATGACAATATAATCAATAAAGTATGTGACCAACTATATGAGAGTAAATAGATGCCTAATAGGAACACTATTAAGCCATTTAAAAGAAAATTGAAGAAATTTTTTTTTTGAAAATTCCAACTTCAAAAACGCAGGTTTTTTGTATAATGACCCATTTGTGCTTGACACAAATGAAACTTTCGATGCTGCAGAATGGATTCTTGATCTGCAATAGTTTCAGCTACCGCTGATGAAATGTTAAAAAAAAGTTAACTCTGCAAATAAAATTAAGAAACCCGATAGGACAAAATTCGCTATGGTTGCACAAATGAAGATCCTTAGAATTGTTTTTGCTACATTACTTGAAAATAATTCGGGAAAAAAACTTCAAAAGTATCATCGAATTATTTATCACTAACTTCTTGGCAAAGAATGAGACTTTTTCTCTGCTAGTGACCCTGCGCAGTTCACTGTATTAACAAACTACGAATTAGAGCTGAGCTAATATTTAGAAAAGTGCCAATTTGAGTCCCAAGTGAATTTTCACTAGTATATCAATAACTAGTTAAAAAAATAATTTTCCCCAGAAAGAAGACAAGTTTTGCTTTTATTTCATCTAATAATATCAGAAAAAAATTTTTTTTTTTCTTCAGAAAATATTTGTTTTATACATCGAAAATCAGATCGGTAACGTGTCCCCAGTAGCAAAGCTTAGCATGCAAACAGCTTAAGCGCACTTTCTAACTTCCCAAAAAAACGCACTTGCACAAAAAACGATTCTATTTTTACCCCTTTGTTAATATTTTACTTCATTTTTGTTTTAATCGATTACTGATTTTCTAGGGAATGCGAAATAGGCGTGTCCCTCAGTTCCGCGTCAGAGTGGTAACAATAACTTCCGATCTATATTTAGGCTCCCAAAATCATTTCCTGCACCTATACCACGTGATACTGAGTACCTGGTGTGATGTTTTATCGTATCGTAATTAAAAATTTGCATTTCTGCATCTAAAATTGCGGGTAAGATTTTTTAAAGTAATTTATAAAATGTGTGTCATTTGAGTCATCAGATCGGTAACACGCTCTAAAAGGCGCAGTTTTTATTATTTTAAAAATTATTTTATATATAAGTATAGTCCTTTATTACAAGTGAAAAAACCACGTGTTTGATTTTGGTTTGGTGCGATCGACTCGGAAATAAAAAAAAAAACTTTGTCAGTTTGTCAGATCGGTAACAGTCAGAGCGGTAACATTGAAAAACAGCGAATATGTTACAGAACTAACTCACACGTTCAGAATTATAAAAAGCAAAAATCATAGGTTTTAGCCATATATATTGAATATTTTTGTTCTTAAAAAATGAAAAGCAATGAGTTTTAGTACAATTGCTTCATTTGTGGTTTGTATGACCTAACAATAGAAGTTAGTAAAATAAGAAAAATTGACACTGCAGAAATTAAGTTAATTAATTATTATTATTTTATTTATTTATTTATTTATTTATTTTGTGCTTCAATTTCTCATAACTTCGCTAAATAACTAGATAATAACTAGCATGCTAAATTTGAATTTCTGATCAAGAAATTAAATTTCCTGCAACTAATTAAAGAAAAGCAAGCAGCAGAGTTGTGTGTTGAAAAAGTTGAAGTTGTGTGTTGTTTCAAAACAAAACAAATGTTTTATTAGCTTGGATTTGGTAATCTCATAATTTATTTTACCTAAAAACCTTATCGCTCATTTTTATTTCCAAGAAATGCTTTTTTATAATGAAATTTGATTTTTTAGCCTAATATATATATTTTAATATAATTATCTTAATTCTATGTTAAAAATGCAAGGAAATGATATCATATTTAGAGATGTTAACGAAGACTGAAAGCATAAACTCAAATATGTAGCTCATATTAACATCAGATCTGTAACATTCATCAGATCTGTAACGGCTTAAAAGTGAGTAATCTAAGGAGGGGGTAAATAACTTCCTTGACCTCCCCCCTTTTATTTTCTTGCATTTAGACCCAATTTAGACTTTAAATCCGATATTAGTTTTTTTCTGCAAAAAAATTTTTTTTCCAGAAAACTCCAACTTCAAATTGGCACTTTTCTAAATATTGGCTCAGCTCTGAATGTTTAGCGAACTTTTCCCAAGAGAAAGAAGGGAGCATGACAAGTTACTCCTTCATTGAAATGTGCAATAGCTATTAAAAGGAAAATAATCATAAGATTTTAGAATTTTAGGAAGTGTGTTTTTTAAAATGTTTAGAAGGAAAGCAGTGAGGACTTGCTACTTAGGAATGAAGAATAGCAAATGCATTTAGCTATGTCATCTCTTATTGTCCGGCGTTTAAGTAACTTAAATTTAAGATATTACAAAAAAAGTTCCCTAAACCAGTATAAGCCATCTACATGATGATGGCTTATGATGAAGCTTCAGTTTATTTCTCTATATTTCGAAAAAAAAAAAGAATAAAACATTAAATTTAATACTGAACGTATCAACCCAAATTTAATAATTTTCCAATGATATATGATGGAGAAAATTTTACACCCATTTTAAGTATACGTTCAGGTTTGATGATTTTCAGGATCATAAAAAAAAAAAAAAAATGCTGATCTTTTCAAATTCTTTGTCTATTTCTCTGCAAGACACTACTTGTTACCCTTCTGAAATCCAAATTAGAATTACTGACATTTTGCATCGGTAATCAAATATAAGAGCTTACTTCAACAGTTATCCACGTTGTATAAAAATTTGTACCAACAATTTTTTTTTTTCACATTTGCACACTTTAGTCGTCTGATGCTGTGGTAGATATGGTTCAAAATACGCTTCCAAACGAATATATTTTTTTTTTGTTATGAATGCAGAAAAATCTCAATACCGTTGAATATTAATTGATAGCACTTAAAACAAACTTCTTAGGATTCTCAAGAACTAATCCTAAAATTAAAGACTTGGTAAAAAAGATACAGACTCATAATTACTCAGACGCAGACTCCGTAAATACTCCATAACTACACAGACTCCGCATTAAGTACAGACTGTTTAATTTTTAGAATAGATTGTTTGATGTTATTTGTTTCTTTTTTAAGCATAAGCCAACTGACAGAACTTATAAAAGTGTTTATTAACGATAACTCTTAAGTTCGGACTTGTTTTATCTTTATTATCATTTAGATTTCAATTGCTCAGATTTACGAGAAAGAATGTTTCATTTCAGTAAGAATTACATTAATTACACAACCTAAAATCTATTTTTAACTTTTTTAAAATTTTCAGTTTGTTGGAAAAATATAATGTGGCACGCTGAGTTTTTACTCTCCAGATAGTTGCCCTCTCCCTAAAAAGGTTGGCCACCCCTGGTTTAGACCTTTGAAATTTCATGCAGGATATAGTACTGGTGTTACCATCTACATAAATTTTTTTCAGATTTTTCTCTTCATGTTAATTGGGTAAAATATCGTTTGTTCACATGTGCCCCCCTCTCCCCTACAGTATGGCCACCGTTGCTGTGGAATTAACTACAGTCCATTAAAGTCAAGCCTAAGAGGTAAAGATTTGATGCACTCAATTCTTTCAGATTAATGCGATTGCTTAATTTGGAGGCTAGCACTCATTTGCAAAAACTGGCAACAGTGAAAACGAATGGGTTCGTCCATTTCCGCAGATAAAGCGGATGTTTAGGGGCCACGTGATGGGCCTAGAGGTAGAGTACTCTCCTCGTAAGCAAGTGGTCGCGGGTTCGAATCCCGCCTTGCCCACGGATGTTATTTCATCCTCTCTGTGCCGTAAATCTGTCTTGTGTTTGTCAGGATGCAAAGCGCATAGTACGCAGTCCTCATGTGTGTTGAAGCTGATGGCTTCTGGAGGGGAAAAAAAGGCGGATGTTAGCCTTTCCATCTCATCCGTGGTCGGACAGTATTAGCTTTATTGCCACAAAGCAGATGAGTTTCTTCCACCATTTGCTTTATCTCTCTTAATTCTTCTACAGGTCGTACCCGATATCGATGTCATCAGACACGGCTTCCAAACTCCCTCGTCAGGTGCAAGTGGTTCACAGGCTATCCCCGCTGACTGACATCCCGAGCTGACCACCGGAATTGCCAGCTGAGTTCGGAGACCCGATTCTGTTTTGCGAAAAATCCACTGAATGATGCTAAAATCGTCGATATTGAGAAAATGAATCGTTGTAAAACTTTTTTTTTTGCATTGATTTGTGGCAAACTGGGGTTGTTAATGTTTGGTACAACATTGATATACCCCCCCCCAAAAAAAAAAAAAAAAAAATTGCGTGCCAAATCTGGCACTCCCTACGGACTTTTTAGGATTGCTGTTTCTTATTTTGATGTTGCCAATTTAGGTTTTTTTCAGCTTTTAGGTTTTTGCTCTTCCCAATTTAGTATTTTCTTGTATTCTTCTACAGGTTGTACCCGATATCGATGTCATCAGACATGGCTTCCACCAAACTCCCTCGGAATATACAAGTGGTTCACAGGCTATCCCCACTGACTGACATCCCGAGCGGACCACCGGAATTGCCAGCCGAGTTCGGCGACCCGTTTCCGTTGGCGAGCTACAACGTCAAGGATCCAAAAGACGGCAAGGAGTTCAGGATGGAGGCCTTCCTCTACACCGCGGACTTAGACCTCGGGGACAAGGACATCCTCCCAGGTCTGGTACCCGTCGATGACCTCGACAATCTTCAGGACGTCCCCGATGGGAGTTTCGCCTTGCTGTTACCCAAGGTCTTACCAAGAGAGACGGTCCGAGATTTCATCAATGCCTCGAGGTCCCAGGACCAGTCCGTTGGAGAAAAAGAGGTCTTTGGCACCTCCATGTCCCGGAACCAGTCAATTGGAGAGAAAGTAGCCCCTGCCGCCTCGAGGTCCTAGGACCAGTCCGTCAGAGAGGATGAAAGCTTGAGGCTCAAAATGTCCCAGAATCGCCAAGCCCCAGGCAAACGTGGACACAAAATAATGTTGAGTAGTTGGCTATTTCTGTTTCGGCTTGTTTCTTTTTCCCTTTCATTTGAATCTGATGTTTTACCACAACTTCATACAAATTTGTACGTCAAGTCTTGACTATAAAAATCAAAAAAGAAAATAAAAATAATTTGAATTTTGAAGTCTTGAATTAAAATTATGTTTTTCGCAATCACAAATTTGCGACAGGCGCGTGTGTGTTCAGACATGTGTATTGTGTATGGGTCATACCAGCGAAAATGGTACAATTCATGTCTGAAACTCTTTACTCAAGACAATTTAAATAATTTCAATTTAAATAATTTCCACCAACTAATCATATTTTTTTTTCTGAGTTTCCATTTATTTGTGTATAATAAAGTAAATAACTAGTACATGACTCATTTATGAAAGGATTTCAAATACTTTGATAACTTTGTATAACAGAGTGGACAAATAAGCCTTTAAAAATATCTTTATAATCACAAAGAAAAGTTAGAGTCACAGAACAAGCATAAAGTGAAAGAAACAGCCTAAAACTGTAAGTCTGTCTGCAATTTCAAGAAAAAATCTATTTTTTTCATCATAAAATCGACTCTAAGGGCCATGCTCCACATCGACGTAAAGCAGAAAAATTAGGCAGAAGCGTAAAATGGATTCAATGGTGTTCCTATGGAAAGTACCCGGATTTTCGGTTTCTGCCTTTAGTTTCGGTCGCGTTTTACGCTGATGTGGAGCATGGCCCTTAGGGCCCTGCTCCACATTGACGTAAAGCAGAAGCGTAAAATGGAGCAAATAGTGTTCCTATGGAAAGTACCCGGATTTTCGGTTTCTGCCTTCAGTTTCGGTCGCGTTTCACGCTGATGTGGAGCAGGGCCCAGCATTAACGTAAAGCAGAAAAATAAAGCAGAAACGTAAAATGGATTAGGGTCACCTGGGGTAATTCCTGGTCAAAAAGCATTAACATCCAATTATCACAAAATCTATCTAAGTTAGAGTTACAAATTTTGGTATGGAGGAAGCACATTGGGATGTCCATCGAATAAAATATTCATGCTATTAACAATACACAATGAACTTGAATAATTGTCGTTAATTAGTGACCAGGAATTACCCCAGAGATGGGGTAATTCCTGGCCACTTACGGGGCAATTATTGGTCACTCACATGATTGATGCAAATACATACATTTTGTAAGCACATTAATAATACAAGTTATTAAACTAATTAGATAAAGAAATTATTTATATATAGTATAAGCTAAAATTAAACACTGTATTTAGTTTTTTTAAGGAAGAACGCAAATTTTTTCAACATAATATATTTACTTAATAAAACTTAGACAAAATACTTTTTGTACACTTTGTATGCAATAGCTACAGCTTTTATATCTGTTGTGAATGAATCTTCACCTACCAAATAAATAGGTCCATAAAAAATATGGTGCACATGCACCATACACACTGAGCACATGCTTCTGTCTGTTATGAATAGGTTAAGGTGAACAGTTAAGTGAACAGTGCAATGCAGTTACAGTTAAGCATTTCTCTTAGTATAATTATTAAAATTTATGAAATAATTGGATGAAATTTAACAAAGAAAAATTCAGTATATTGTATACTTGATTTTTTTTATTTGATTTCGAGTCCTGAGACTGCTGAGGGTGTGAGAGGGCTGCGAGTCACAACGCCTTGCCTCTGCTTCCTTGATGATCAGTATCTTTCGAGAGAAACTTCCAACTTTACCACATCGATTTCTATTTAAAACAAGAAGTTCTGTCAAGAACTAAACGAGCCTACTTTCCCGTACATCGACATAGGCATTGTAGCATCTGATCAATATTCTCTTGATTATCTAAAACTAAAAATTATGTCAAACATATCTTTTTGCACTTAAAGCTGATTTCTAAAAGCAAAATATACCCCTCTCATCAGATAAAATAGACACGTAAAAAGTAAATAAACGAGTCAATAAAGTTTTGTCGCACCTTTTAAAGAATGTAACTGTTATAGTTCTTCCGTAGAAAAATTTCACAATCTTTTTCAAACGAAAAAAATAATAAATAAAGTAAAAGTACAAAGAACTTCAAAACACATTTTATCAAAGAAAGAAAAAAAAAAACTCGTTCGTTAATAAAATGTCTTGAATTTCATTTTTAATCCGTTGCCAGTTGTTAAATATAAATAAGGAATAAAATGCTCTCGTGAATGAAAAATTTTTGTTAACAAAAAAAATCGTCTGATAAAAAAAAATAATAATAAATTAAACAAAACAAATAAATAAATAAACAAAAAATCGTCTGCCCAGTCAGTCATTTTTTCTGAGCCTGCATTTCCGCCATGTTTGCGGAGTCGGAGTCGGAATCAGAGTCCTCACAGACGATTATTCAAAAAAGTACTTTACAATACATTATTTATCAAAACCATTTTCTTACAAAGTTAGTTTGAAGGAAATCCGCCTTAAAGTTCAGAATCAACATTCAATTTAAATTTCTCCGTAGGCGCTCACGTTAAAATGTTTTCTGAACGGTTCATCATTGAACGAAAAATGGTTCAAATTGAAAAGTGAAATATAGGAATGAGCCTCTCCGAGATCTTTCGAACAAAAAACAGTTTATTCAATTCGGACGGTTCACTTAAAAGTTAATTGGTGGGGAAAGGTTGTTTGAACAGTTCAATGTTGAACAAAAAAAAAATGTTCAAACTGAAAATTTAAATACGGTAATGAAGCATCCTTGCTGAGATCTTTTGAACAAAAAAAAGTTTGTTTAAATCGGACTGTTCATTCAAAAGTTATTAGGTGTGAGAGCTTGTTTGAACGGTTCAATAATGAACGAAAAATTGTTCAAATCGGAAATTTAAAAACGGGGATGAAGTATCCTTGCCGAGATCTTTCGAACAAAAAATAGTTTGTTTTAATCGGACGGTTCACTCAAAAGTTATTAGGGGTGAGAGCTTGTTTGAACGGTTCAATGTTGAACGAAAAATTGTTCAAATCGGAAATTTAAAAACGGGGATGAAGTATCCTTGCCGAGATCTTTCGAACAAAAAATAGTTTGTTTAAATCGGACGGTTCACTCAAAAGTTAATAGGGGTGAGAGCTTGTTTGAACGGTTCAATGTTGAACGAAAAATTGTTCAAATCGGAAATTTAAAAACGGGAATAAAGTATTCTTGATAAGATCTTTCGAACAAAAAAAACTTTATTCAATTCGGACGGTTCACTTAAAAGTTATTAGGTGGGGAAAGGTTGCTTGAACGGTTCAATGTTGAACGAAAAATTGTTCAAATCGAAAATGTAGATACGGGAATGAAGTATCCTTGAAAAGACCTTTCGAACAAAAAAAAGTTTGTTCAAATCGGACTGTTCATTCAAAAGTTAGTATCGCGGGACCGGTTGTTTGAACGGCTCAAAATTGAACCAAAAATTCTTCAAATCGAAAAATCAAATATGGGAATGAGCTGTACTCGCCGAGATCTTTCCAACAAAAAAAAGTTTTTCCAAATCGGAATGTTCATTCAAAAGTTATTAGGGGGGGACAGACAGACCGACCGACCGACCGACAGACCGACCGACAGACCGACACACAAATTCCCCATCTCAATACCCTACTTTCAAATTTTTAATTTTTCGATATTTATTTCTTTTTTTTTTTTTTTTTTGTTTCTTTTTTACTTTTTTTTACTTGGCGATATTTTTTGAACTTGGCGATATTTTTTGGGCTTGGCGATATTTTTTGGACTTGGCGACATTTTTTAGATGCATTAAGCCAATTTTAATGCTTTTTTCGTCTCTTTTATTTTTAACGGGAAAGTAGGCTAATAAAAATCAAAGTTAGATAGTCTTTCCAACAAAAAGTTTGTCAATAATTTTTTTTTTTTTTTTTTTTTTTTTTTTTTATAGGGAATTCAGCAAAAGAAGCGCCATAGAAGCTGGGCAACCCCAGGAAAATAAAGGATTTCAAAAGAAAGGAAGTTGTAACCATGCAAGAAAAAGTCCTTAGGGCAGAGATCAATTAAGATTTTCCTAATATTGTTCGTTTTGCTACAATGATACAGAATGTGCGCAATAGTTTCCTCTGTGCCACAGTTCTCACAGTTCGGAGTTTCGATTGCCTTGATCTTGTACAGTTTGCTTTTGGTCATGATGCAGTTACATACTAATCTATTGATGAAAATTTCTTGCTTTCTATTGCTAACCATGCGTTTTTCTCTCTTAGAGAGTAGTTTCCTTTGTTTAAACTTTTCGAAATACTTGGATTGTTGCCATTGTTTTAAGTTTGCCAGCTGTTTTTTGTTTTGGATAAATTCGCAACAATCCTTCCATGTAGTGATATTTAAACTTGGAATGTTTTCTCCACTAGTAGCCTCCTTGGCAAGCGAATCTGCTTCTTCGTTTAATTCAATACCAGAGTGGCTGGGAGTCCAAATAACAGTGACACTATTTTTGTTGGCTAAACTCTCTATATAACTCCTTGTAATTTTCACAAGGAGATCCTGTTTTCTGTTTTCGTTTTTTATTGCGTTGATCGCACTGAGACTATCTGTAAGGATAATAGTAGGGACTTCGGTTTTGATGAGATATTTTGCTGTGTAATATATGGCCGCTAGTTCTGCCGTAAAAATTGAGCAGAAGGCTGGTATTTGTATTTTCCTTTTTACATCTTTATTCTGATTTATCAGCCCAAAGCCTACATGTAGTTGATTCTTGGAACCGTCTGTGGCCCATATATCTTTGTGTTTATTTTCATGTAGGAAGCATAGGTAGTCTTGTCTGATTTCTTCCTTCACTTGTGATTTTTGGAATATTCTCTCGTCAGTAATAAAGTTGAGTTTTCTATCATGCCAAGGCGGATATTCTTCAAGTTCTCTCTCTTTCCAAAGTTTGATATTGTAGTTAGTCAAATATTTGTTGCATAAGTTGATTAAGTCTTCATCTAGTTCATCAGTGTTGTCTTCGAAGCTATAATCTTTATTCTCTTGGTACATCTTCTTCAGATACCACTTGATAAGCTTCCATCTTATTCTCTTCTCATATTCTTCTATTTTAGTGATATGTCTAATAACTTCATTAGGGGCAAAATTGTTGAGCTTTAATGCATTCCTTATAATTTTATTAGTTATGGTATCTATTTTTGTTTTATTTGACTTTGTGTCCTTAATTCGGCCTAAACTGGCATAGTCCATCTGTGGGAGAATAACTTGCCTGATTATGTTTAATAGGTTATCATTGTTAAATCCTGTTGTACTTCCTAGGTATTTGATGACATTGGCACTTTTGTTTGTTTTCCTAACAATTTCTTCTGTGTGTTTGTTCCAAGATAAATTGTGATCAATGAATACTCCTAGTAGTTTGTTGACAGTCTTCCATGGTATCTGACTTCCATTTAGCCTTATGTTAGCAGTGAATTTGTCTCTTGTAGCTGTCATGTTTTGTATGCTACTTTTTTCGGCAGAGAAGGACATTTTATTTGCTTCTGACCATTCTTCTATTTTGGCCATAAAATTCTCTACAGCTGTGATGGCTGTGTCTTTGCTTTTACTACAGACAATGCATGAAATGTCATCAGCATAAATAAATAGTTTGCAGTTCTCTTTATCATACTTAAAGTCAGTCATAAAGCAATTGAATAGAAATGGAGAGAGGATAGATCCTTGTGGCAATCCGTAAAATACTTCTCTTTCTTTGGAAATTCTATTTCTCCATTTTATTACCAGTTTCCTGTTACTTAACCATTCCTTTATCCAATAAACGTAGCTTTTCTCCATCTTCAAGTAAATTAGTTTTTTTAAAAGGATATCTGTTTTAATATTGTCGTATGCTCCTTTTAAGTCTAAAGAAATAAGGAAAACATAATTTTTTTCTCTTCTTAACTTTTTTAGTGAATTTATAATTTGAACTATGCAGTCTTCAGCGCCTTTTCCTTTTCTAAAACCTTGTAAATAATCAGGGAAAACACGATTCTTCTCTTCCCATCATGTAATTCTTTTTAGTATGAGCTTCTCTATTAATTTGCAAAAACATTGCGTTAAGGCAATTGGACGATAACTATTGATGTCATGAGGGTCCTTCCCAGCTTTACATATTGGAATAATCATTGCCACTTTCCAGCTGTTTGGCATGTTCCCAGTTTGTAGACTATAGTTAAAAAATTTCAAGCATATCTCTTTAGTTTTTTCTGGTAAATTTTGAATAATTTTATTAGTGATGTTATCTGTTCCCGCCGCTGTGTTTTTGAGTTCTTTGATCTCCGCAATAAGTTCCTGCATTGTAAAAGGTTGAATGTTATTTTCACTCTTTAGAACCAAAAACTCCTCTTTTCTACCTGTTTCATTCTTCTTTTCAAAGTGGTCTGCAAAGATTTCGACCTGTTTATCTTGTTCGAAGAACGTTATCCCATCTTTGTCCAGGACTAAGTTGGGGCTAATTGTTTTATTTATTACATTTTTAAGCTTGTTTAAAGAGCGGTAGATATCTTTAGGTTTATTAATATTAAAATTGATGATTTCCCAATATTTTCTTTTGGCTTCAATTATGCTTTTCCTGAAAATAGCTAATTTCTTTTTATACTCGATCCAATCTGGGACTGATTGAGTTCTGTATGCTATGTTTTTTGCAATATTCTTCTGCTTTTTCTTTTTTGCGCAGTCTCTGTTCCACCAGTTGTTGTTAGAATTATTATTGTTGTACTTAACTTCTTTTGTTTCGTTATTAATATTGGTTGTAATAATGTTGGTAATTTTGTTTAAGATGTTGCTATTCATATTGCTAAAATCAACGTTTGTTGTGATATTGTTCAAGTTATCTTTAAATCTGACCCAGTTTACGTATCTTTTGATTTTTATATTATTAAATTTTTTTGAGTGCCGGATTATCATGGGATAATGGTCACTTTCTCCATTTTCATCACTTCTATGCCAGGTTAGATCTTTTGCGAGTTCTGCGCTGACAAAAGTGAGGTCGAGAATCCCGTCATCCTTCTGTTTATTAATATGAGTGGGTATATTTTTATTGATAACACAGATGTTGTTGTCTTGTATCCACTCAAAAAATTTTTTTGAGCTCGGGCAGGTTTTACTATCTCCTGTAATAGAATTTCTTGCATTGAAATCACCTGTAAAGATATTGTTATTTTCTTTTTGGATTTTTTTTAAATTAAGTAAGTCATCTTCAGTAAAATAACCAGGCGGTCTATAGCAATTAAAAATGTTGTAATATTTTTGATTGTAAAAGATTGTGACACTATTGATTTCAAAATTTGAGTTGATAATGGGAATGGTGACCTCCCTAGTTGGGATGTTACTTTTTACATATATACATAGACCACCCCCTTTACTTGGTGGTGGTCTTTCGAAAACATAACTATTGTACCCACTGAGGTACGGAATATTTTGCATTGTGCTCCAAGTCTCTTGAAGGCAAATAATAGAAGGCGATAACCAAGAAATAAATTTTTTTACGTAAATAAGGTTCCTAGCCAAACTGCGGCAGTTCCATGAAAGCAAAAAACAGTCCCCAAACACAAAAAGCAAAAAACAGGCAACCCCCTAAGGGGAGTTGCCGCCACCTTTGTCCTCGTCCATTTGGATTTCAAAAGGCAGACCGCCAAGAAAATCATCTCCAGGGAGGAGATTATCCGCATGTTGGCATAAATTTACGTCAAAATCTTCCTTTTTAAATTTTCGGTAATGTTCAACCATTTTGATCTCCACAGAGTTTAGATCCCTGGTCTCAAGGGAATTTCTCTGGTCGTTGTTATATTTCAAAATTTGGATTTCAAGTTTTATCTTGTTTATCTCTTGTTTTAACGACTTGATTTCTTTGTCTCTGTACTCGAGTTCTTTTTTTAAGTTTTCAATTATAATGTCCTTGTTATCGACTTCTTTTCCCCCCGTAAGTGCGTTGGAATAAGTTTTGATGTTTTCTTTTTTTTCCTTGTCGTTTTTGTTAGTGTGGTTTTTTATGACCGGGCAGTTTTTGTCTTCGGCACTATGCTTTCCCATGCACCTGAAGCATTCTGTGATATTTCCACAGTTTTCATGATTTTGTCCACAATCCGAGCACTTCAATTCCCCTTTGCAATATTTGGCAGGATGGCCGATTTTTTTACACTTCTTGCAAATAAGCGGCCTCTCTATATATTTACTTACTTTGACATTCACCCAACCTAATTTTATACTTTCTCTATTCGTAATTCCTAGTTCCTTTATTAGCACAACTGGGATCGGTAATTCTGTGCCTTTCTTTTTGAATCTAATTACCTGTGTTACTATAATATCCCTTTCTTTGAGTTTGTTAGCGATATAACTTGTGGTTAGCTCTTCTTCTACATTTCTCATTATATATTTCGTGCTTATTGCGTCCTCTATTAGTCGAGTTCCAACGTTCACTCCCAGAAATTTATCTCACTAATCTTTTTTATTGTTTCTTCTTTTTTAGTATTCACAATAATGTTATTATTTCTCGTGAAATATATTTCATCTTCTTTCTCAATCAGGTGTTCCATCTCTTGGTTGAACTTAAATCCTTTGTTTCTTGGAATTTCTTGGTCTATTCCAAAAATGACTATTTTCACTCTTTCAGCTCCGTTCGCTAGAGCCGCCTGAATTTTTTCTGTCCTTGTCATGTTTGCTTCGTATACATATTCATTTCGTTTCGTAAGTTTATCTTTGTTGGTCTCAGTTGTGTCCTTACTAGGACTGGCTTTACGTTTCGGCCCCATTTTATGGCTTATCCCTCACCAAAGTAGCAACCGTGCCATGCTTAGGCTTCATGCACAAGCGAAAGAATAATAATAAGAGAAAGATATAAAAAGTAATAAACTGAAAAACAACCAGTCTCACAAATTCGAGATAATGACTTCCACACCGCAAAATCTGAAAAAAACAATGTTCATATTGTATCAAGGGCGGATACAAGGGAGGGGCGATGGGGGCGATCGCCCCTCCCTTGAGAGACTCTTCCACAGCGGTTCTTAGATTTTGAAGTTCAAAAAAGGCAGTTTTAGTTGATTTTTGATGATATTAAGAGAAAGGGTGAGGATTCGGAGCTCTGATCTGGAAATTTTTCGAAATGGAAGACCAAAACATTTGTAACCAACATGTGTTAACAAGGGTGCATGGAGAAAAAAATGGGCAAGTAAGAAAAAAAACTCAATCGCCCCTCCCTTGGAACATTTCTGGATCCGCCCTTGTATTGTATACTTATCATTAACAGATATGAATGTTACTTTGCGGTTACAGTTAACTTTGCAGTTAAGGCTCACAGAGTTACTTATAGTTAAATCAATGACATATGTCAATAATTGGCGAAATAATAATTCATAAATATTAAAAAAAGGACTGACCAGGAATTACCCCACTGATCAAGAATTACCCCAGTAACCAGGGGCATTATTTGGAGCCTTCCTGCAAATTATTCAAAACAATAATGGTAAATCCAAAACTATTTTTCAGTAACTGACATGGTACCTAATTCAACCAAAAAGAGAAAAAAGAAAAATATTCAGAAGTTTGAGTTTGATTACGATCTTTGTATAAATGTATCAAAACTAAGGCCAATCTTGTTTTACAAATTTAACAAGCCATTTTAAAAAGATTTTTTTTTTTCAAACTAAGTATACAGTCAACTCATAATTAAGTAATGAATTGCAATGAAGATGGTTCAGAGTACCTCTGACATCCCGAGCGGACCACTGGAATTGCCAGCCGAGTTCGGCGACCCGTTTCCGTTGGCGAGCTACAACGTCAAGGATCCAAAAGACGGCAAGGAGTTCAGGATGGAGGCCTTCCTCTACACCGCGGACTTAGACCTCGGGGACAAGGACATCGTCCCAGGTCTGGTACCCGTCGATGACCTCGACAATCTTCAGGACGTCCCCGATGGAAGTTTCGCCTTGCTGTTACCCAAGGTCTTACCAAGAGAGAAGGTCCGAGATTTCATCAATGCCTCGAGGTCCCAGGACCAGTCCGTTGGAGAAAAAGAGGTCTTTGGCACCTCCATGTCCCGGAACCAGTCCGTTGGAGAGAAAGTGGTCCTGACGCCTCGAGGTCCCAGGACCAGTCTGTCAGAGAAAAAGTGGTCTTCGGCACCTCCATGTCCCGGGACCAGTCAATTGGAGAGAAAGTAGCCCCTGCCGCCTCGAGGTCCTAGGACCAGTCCGTCAGAGAGAATGAAAGCTTGAGGCTCAAAATGTCCGCAGAATCGCCAAGCCCCAGGCAAACGTGGACACAAAATAATGTTGAGTAGTTGGCTATTTCTGTTTCGGCTTGTTCCTTTTTCCCTTTCATTTGAATCTGATGTTTTACCACAACTTCATACAAATTTGTACGTCAAGTCTTGACTATAAAAATCAAAAAAGAAAATAAAAATAATTTGAATTTTGAAGTCTTGAATTAAAATTATGTTTTTCGCAATCACAAATTTGCGACAGGCGCGTGTGTGTTCAGACATGTGTATTGTGTATGGGTCATACCAGCGAAAATGGTACAATTCATGTCTGAAACTCTTTACTCAAGATTATCAATTTAAATAATTTCAATTTAAATAATTTCCACCAACTAATCATATTTTTTTTTCTGAGTTTCCATTTATTTGTGTATAATAAAGTGTAAATAACTAGTACATGACTCATTTATGAAAGGATTTCAAATATTTTGATAACTTTGTATAACAGAGTGGACAAATAAGCCTTTAAAAATATCTTTATAATCACAAAGAAAAGTTAGAGTCACAGGACAAGCATAAAGTGAAATAAACAGCCTAAAACTGTAAGTCTGTCTGCAATCTGTGCTGCACTGTCTCTGTGATTTTTTTCATTTTGCTGAAGGATTATTAAGACATAAAAAGGACTGAGACCAGGAATTACCCCAGAAACTTGCTGACCAGGAATTGCCCCGGGTGACCCTACATAGTGTTCCTGTGGAAAGTACCCGGATTTTCGGTTTCGGTCGCGTTTTACGCTGATGTGGAGCAGGGCCCTAACAGAGTGGACATCCAACAGTTAAAATTAACTACTATAAGAAAAGAATTAGGCTCACCCTGGTTGTTGACTACATAATTCAATGTAGCAAGCTAATCACGGCAGTTATACTTACCTATATTTTAGAAAAAGTATATCAGATTGAATGCAGTTGTTTATTTTATTTCCAAAAGGCTTCTAACAGAGTGAACAATTCGAAACATAGAAAATCTAGGGACATGGATAAATAATAGTGTTTTTTGGGGAAATTTTTTTCATTTGCGTAATAATCTGCAGAAATGATGTCAGAAGCATCTCTTGTGCAGTGCAGTGTCATTTATTTTGTTGATACATTTCAGTTTAATTTTAAACCACATTCAAAATTCTAGCAATTTGAAGCTGGGACACGTCATTTTCTCCTTCTTCTGACAAAGATTATTTTTTTGTGTCCTTTCTAAATGGATTATACCTTATCAATTGATACTTGATGGCACAAAATTAAATGGAGAACCAATAAAAAATACACTTAATGGGTGGTAGTTATTAAAATAAATTTTAAAAAATTCCAAAGTCTCGGACATGATTTGTACCATTTTCGCTGGAATGACCCGTATGTTGATGAATGTGTGTAGGACATGGGCGCCACCACCAGGAGGAGCGGAGGCCGAGGGCCTGCAGCAGGATCTGGTGGACGGGCAGAGCCTCTCTGGGTTCAATCTGAAGAAGGACCCACAAAAATTCGGCAGAACTAGAACAAATGGCAATCGTCATTGAAAAAAAGACAGTTTTGTGAATTTAAAAACTTAACAAAATATACAATTAAATTGCTTTGTATGAGTGCTGCGCAACCTTGATCTACTGTCTAAAGTTTTTTCGTACGACCTCCGCCGCATCAGCGCACGCGCCAAGTCTCTTCTGACTTCTGGAAATGGGGGGGGGGGAAGCAACGAGGAAGTAGTAAGCGAACAAAAGCTGAAGGCATCGGGTAGTGCGCATCCAAAACCTAACTCCCCTTTTTCAGATGGAAGCGTCCGTGGCTGCCAGGCGCACAAAACGCAAACAGACAGTACACCGCACCTCAAAGTAAAGTATTACTCGTGGGATAAAACACGTACAAAAATTTCGAAATCTTTGACATTTTCCCAAATTAACAAATGAATACATGAAACAAACTAGAATTTTCTACGGCCTACCATTTTTGAGTTATGCAATGCACATACACCAGACGTCACGAGAAAACTCTTGATAAATTCCTCTGGGACGGTCGAAATGGATGTTTCTCCTGTTCATATCATTATAGGTACAGTCATAGAAAAAAAAAAAAAAAACGAAACACTCGCTCGTATTCGAAGACTATATTAACACTAGAGACACGTGTAATATGTTATTTTTTTCAGGAATAATGTGCTCTACAAATTCCTATTAGTGAAATGTTGTTAAGGGGTCGTCTTCATATAAAAATCGGCATCAACTTTAAAATTTTCTATGAAAATCCCCCTTTTTTATTGCATATTTGTGATCAGCAACATCATTCAACTTTGTTTTCCCAAATCGTTTTAAATTTGCTCTTGCCGTTGCTTCACAATTGAACAGAGAAAAAACTGTCTCGTAATGTTAAAAATATTTTTGATACTTGGGCATATAATTCGTAAACCACGATAGGTACGGTAAAGTTTGTTTTTTTATATCAAAGTATGAACCAACCCAACAATAAAAACGTCATTGACTTCATCTCAGATAAAATTTTGAATTTTTTATGAATTATGAGATTAATATTTGAAAAAATGATGATCTGGAACCATATAATATTTTGATGGAGAAACAATCTAGAAGGGGTTTCAAAGGAGAATCCAAAATGGGAGCTCAAAATATGCAGTAGTTTTTGAGATATGCTAAAAGAACCATTTTTAGGGACCTTTCACAACAATGCAAACTGAAACAATAGCAGGGAATTTCTATGTAAAGAAAGAGGAATATGCTTATCCACCAGTTGCAGAACATGCTCAGCGTTTTTATATAGTACTAGCGGAACCCGCACGGCTTTGCCCGTGGTATAAAATTAAAAGCTCATTTGTAAAATAATTGATATATCAGAAAAAATGCTCTATTTTAGTTTTATTCAACTATAATTCCTTCAAAGTGATATAAAGATCTGATATGGACCCCACACTACTTAATTTTACGTGTAAATTTCTTAGTAGATGCCTTAAGTGCTAAAATAGTGCTTGGAGTGAGCAAGATAACAATTCAAACATTTGTAGCCCTAGTTTGCTACGAAACATGCAAAAAAATATTTTACAATGATTAATCTCCTAAAGATCGTCGTTTTTAACATCATTCAGTGGATTTTTCGCAAAATATCGCCAACAGCGCCAAATTAAACTTAAATCAAAAAAAAAAAATTTTTTTCGCCAATTTGGCGATCAAAAGCTTGGCGATATATCGCCAAGTGGTCGCGCCAATTCATTTCACTTTTCTTAACCAATTTATATCATTTTGCATTGAAAACACTGATTTACCCGATAAATGGGGTAAAACACCCCCTTAGAACATTCGAATGCAACCCCAAGGGAGATGGACAAAAATAAGCCAAAAGAGAAACATTTAGTTTTACATAAAACTAAATGTCGGATAAATCGTTTTATTTCTGCATAACGGCAACGATTGAAATGTTTTCAAGGCCCTCCAAAGGCCCTCACACACCCTTTGTATGTCCTCAGCGCAATGTGTTGCCACTTGCCTTCTTTGATTGGTCATTTAATCTCGACGTCAAAAGTACGTAGTGGTCACATTAATGTGACTGGACTGTGTATTTAAATGTATTAAAATTAAAAAAGTACTTATTTAGCATGTATAGCTCTTAACACATTCAAGAAACTAGTACAGTAGTTCAAGACCCACATTTACATTTGGAATGAACACATTTAAAATAAACACTTTTCGTAATGTAGTTTTAATTAACGATTTTTCGAGGTGAAAAAATGTGCCGATTTATATGATAAAGTAATGTTGCTCTTAACGAAGAAACATATTATGCCCAACGTCTCAATAAAATAATAATTGTTGATGTCGCATTCCCCCTGCTCTACACATTTCAGTGTAGTATTTTTAGATTTTATTCATTCTTACTCTGACTTGCAGAGATGATTTCTTCACCTGGATATAAATGATTAACTTCGTTATTACAAGATAACCCACTTCAGTGTTCAGTTGCGTATTCATAGCAAGGAATAGATTTCTTAACCATAAAATTTCTTAGACATATTCTCGTTCTATTGCTTTTTCATCAAAAATATCAAGAGGAGTAGTTACTGAAAACTCATAACTGCATATATATTTTAAATTTCCGTCTTTATTGGAGTTTTGGGCAGTTAAAATTGCTTTACGAGCAGAACAGGGGCCGGCTACAAATAATTAGGATTAGTGTGGGTCTACTGCATAGTGAAATTTCTTAACCCTTCGCTGGTGAGGTGGGCTGTCTTAAACCCAAAAAGAATGGGACATTTGCATTCAAATGCGTTGTAATATTTGCATATGTGACTTTATGTGCACAGTAAGGATCAGCATTGTTGACGCTTGGAGGTAGAGTGCCAGCATCCTGAGATGGCTTTTATATGTATGTAAATTTATGGCACATCCTACTGTAATTTTTTGAACTTTATTTAGTGCACACGAAGTATACATGTAGTAATGTCACTGTTACATACACCATACTTCACCACTTAGATTGCAAATAAAAAAGGAAAAACCACCGAACCAGTTAATGGTTAAAAGTGAAAGCTGGACTTTAATTGCGCTGACATACATATATTGTTTTTTAACCAAA
>JAXGGA010010442.1:0-46817 GCA_038373865.1 Uloborus plumipes | reverse complement strand
TGAGGGGCCAAAATTTTTTTTAGAAGCTGTACCCTTGATTTTTGGATATCTTTTAATGACATAAAGAAGAGAGTACCTTCGGAGGTTCTCTCCCATAAATGCTTTGGAATTGCAGCTTTAAAAACGCAGTTATATAAGGGCGGATTCAGTTTCTGGCGACAGCTGCTTTGAGAGAGAAAAAGCTAATTGAAAGAAAGATATCGACAATGTTGGATGACAAATATCTCAGCAGGGAAAACATTGTTGTAATACAGTAAAGCATTGTTGATACATTTTTGAAGGGACGACATTAAAAAACCTTTAAATGAAAACACATTAAATATGTATACTTTAATATGTATTTGATTCTAACGGTGCTGATTTAAAAAAGGCATACATGATAAAAACGTATTAAAGAGAAACGCATAATGGTGCTTCATTGTATTTATTTTCTTCCAACAAAATGTCCAACAAAAAGAAGAGAGTAAAAAGGATTATGGAGAGTTTCCTTGGGTAGAACTGTATGAAAAACGTGAGTTAAGGCAACTTCGTGTCAATATCCTAAATAAATACCTGGACCATCATGGGTTAATTCACTCTATAAAACTTTCAAAGTCCCAAAAATTAAAAATTATCGAGAATCATATAGCTTCTAGTTTACTCCCTAATGTGCCAGTTAAAAATGAAAAAAAAAAAAAAAACGCTGAATGGTCAGACTCTGATAATGATGAGTATTCTGATGCAGAAAGTGATTATGATGAAGTGTTAAAAGTTATCAATGACTCCTCTTCTGATGATGATAATAGTGATGCAAGCAAGTTTACAAGATTATGGGAAAGAGATTCAGACCCACACTAGAAGTGGACGATTAGCAGGGACTTGGAAAACATTTAAGTTTATATAGTTTAACACAAAACATATTCGACTGTTATTGTTTAATCTTTAGCCGAAGGCAGCACACATGTGTTACCGAGAAAAAAAGTGTTCTCTGGCTACACCTGTGGTAGTAGCGTCTATACCACATGCTTTTGTACCCCTACTCAGTTACTCCTCGAACTGATAATCCTTTCACACATGTGGTACCACCGCTGTAGCTAGAAAACACTTTTTTCTCGGTAACACATGTGTAGCGCCGTCGGCTAAAGGTTAAGTAGTTTTTGGTGTGGTACAGAGATTCTTCTTCTCGTTCCTTAAGGTACGTGGTGCTTTTTAAAAATTAGAAGTCATGAATTTTTTTTGTTATATAAAAGAAAAATTGCATTTTTCATAGGCTGTTTTTTGAATGGCTTAAATTATAATTGCTAAAATATTTCTCTTACGATTTCCGACTAAAAATTTTATTGAATAACATTATCATTAAATATAATTTTAAAATGATACAAATCTTTTTCCATTGAAATGTATTCAATGGTGACAATTTGCAAGCAACTAATTGTTTTCTGAAAGCATACTAGGAATTTTAGAAACATATTAAGAAACTTTAACCTATAAATAAAACCAATAGCCTCTTGGCTTCTGATAATTGAGTCCTTGCTCTTATTTCCAGGTTTAAGGTTCGATTTATTATGTACAGTTTAGCAGTTCTAGTGCTCTTGTCAAATGCAGAGATTCCCAACTTGTAGCATGCGTGCTGCAGTGCAGTTAGTCGGAGCAGTAACTGTGCCATGTAAACTTTGAAAATTTAAAAAAATTGAAAACTTACTTAATAACTAGTATGCTGGACTACAGTATGCTGGAAAAATTGATAGTTGCAGTCATAGTGTCTCTCTTCCCAGAAGGTTGGCCACACCTGGCCTATTAGTTTGTCGCTTCAATTTTTTGTTTTATGTTCACTAGATTTCTTTTATACGCATACTTTTTTTTTTTTTGGTTTTACTTGTATTAGTTTGAAATAAAATTGATTATTCTTAGTTCTCTCAATACTATGATCTAAAAGCGGAAAAAAGTTGCATTCAGATTTAAAAATTAAAAAAAAAAAATCTTGTAATGTAAATTAGGGGGGAGGGGGAGGTCATGAAAATATTTAGAATTGCCCACAGGGGTCATGAAAATAATATAACAGCCTGATGAGGGGTCACGTAATTTTTTCATGAAATGAAGCTTAGCTTCGGGTCCACCCCTATCCATAATAAATGACCACTCCCTTAGTAATTTTCATCAAATGGACGTGTAAACAAACGAATAAATGACTTATGCTACTTATTAATCGTTGGTGAGCAATGATCTTGTAACTAGATTAAAATGTTGACCCAGGAGTACGATTTTCCAGCACTATTCGTTGCCCAGGCTAAATGATAAACAGTCTATGTACGTTTAAATAAAGTGGCGGCAAATTGACGAACCGCCCCGGGCGGCAGAAGCTGTAGATACGCCACTGCATATATGCAATGCATTTACAACATTTCTATTTTGATAATAATGCTATTTTATTCAAATATTTCGGGACTCAATTTTTTCAACAAAGGACCCACTTTTTTTTTCATTAATGGGTCCACGGGACCCAGGTAACAAATAGTTCAGCGCGAACGCTGACCAATATCTTGAACAGAAAGATGCCGACTGTTTTTTTTCTTCCCCCAATCCCTCGAACATGTCTATTGGAAACTGCTAATTCATCGGCTCTATTTGTTTTGTTAACATATTATGTTTGTTTTTTTTTTACTTGTTTGTTTTTTCTTTAATTTTTCATTATTTCAAACTAAAACGCAACAATAGACCACGAAATGTGTGTATAGACCAGTGAAATTTTGTAGATTTTGGTCCATTGGATCAGCGACTTATTTCTCTATTCCTAACCACTGTTAAGATGTTTATTAATATTTTGCAGTGTGACATTGTTGATTCTGTACTATTATTTATATGTAACTATGAAAACTAGCTTCAGCATTCAGTTCATTTTTATTCTAAGTAAATTATTCATTGCTATGAGACACATGCAAACAATCACTTGAATTTTTCTGACTCTGCAAATGCACAGGTTTAATTAAAAGCTACATATGGAGCTTGAATAAAATTTCAAATTTTAAACTTAATTTGAAGCTAAACTCCAGGGGGGAGATAACGGAAAGAAATTGAACTGAATAAGATCAAAAATCAATTAGCCGATCGTATTTAAGAGTTTAAAGTAATGACTTCCAAGATAATCCATTACATTCAGCAAACGAATTTTGCTAATTTAATTCATGTAAGTGCGATAATAAGTGGAATCGGCTAATGTTTAAATACAATAACTGCTTCAGAAAATGTCTCAAAACTATCATTAGCTCAATCATATCAGATAAAACCACGGAGTAGAAACAAGGAGAGAAATGTTCTACGGATGAGCTAGTTTGAAAGTGGCAACGAATTCTCACCCGCCGCCAGAGGACGCTAGCTGAAACGCTCCCTATCTCCTCCGAGAATCAATGTAAATGATACTGAATCTGTCCTCTTTTTAAATGCTGGTATGGGAAAGAAAAAAAATTTTTTTCAACTGGATTTTGGTGTAAACCATCGATTAACATTATGAACTAAATATGACTTTGATCCCACTGAAATTTTGCCGTATTTTTTAAGAAAGATGTTTAATCGACGGCATCTAGCTACTTGCCAAATTTGACATATATGCGACTGTATGTGACATTTTCTTTGCATTGTACGATATAATTTTTGCTGAGAATCAGTTCTCTAAATTGTTGATAAATTAAGCATGAGGCAAAAAATTAATTATGTCAGTATTTAATTTTGTTATCAATTAAATATATTTAGTAGACAAAATAATTATTAGTTTAAATATATTTATTAAATATATTTAGTTCATAATGTTAATCGATGGTTTGAGCAAAATTCCAATTAAAAAAAATATTCTTGCCAACAGCAGTCTTTAAAAAATGACAGATTCTGTCAGATTTGGCAAGTTGGTAAGTGCATTCGATTAAACCTATTTCTCAAAGAATACGGCACCTATTTTCGTGGGATGAAAATCATATTTAATTCATAATGTCAATCGAAGATTTACACCAAAATCCAGTTGAAATTTTTTTTTTCTTCCCCATAGCAGCATTTAAAAAGATGACAGATTCAGTAACATTTACATTGATTCCCGTAGGAGATAGGGAGCGTTTGAGCTAGCGTCCTCTGTCGGCGGGTGAGAATTCGTTGTCACTTTTAGATAGCAGAGATTTAGCTCCTCCTCTTTAATCTCCTTGGATAAAACACTTGGGTACTACAACGTAAAATAATTACAACGCTTTACTATGAATATAAGGGATGATAAGGTAAACACCATTCTTTCACACAGAATACTGAAGTAATAATAAGAAAATTCAAAAAAATTAACGCATTTTTAAGAATACTTATCTTTAATTCGAATTCCATCAAAGTTCAATCTGTTTCCTAATTCCTAACGCAGTACCGACAAAGTGTAAACAATGGCCGAAAAATTGTAAAAGTGTTGCCATGCGTAGCGTCTCTCCGAAACTCCTCGAGATGAGAGCACGAGGAATAAAAATTTATACAGATTGACGTCGAAATATGTGGGTTTTGAATATTGTTTCTAACACATTCTAAAATGTTTCACGATATTTTCTATTTTTTTGCTAAATTAAAATTTGTACAGATTGACGTCGAAGCATGTTGGGTTTGAATATTGTTTCCAAAACATTATAAAATGTTTTACAATATTTTCCATTTTTTGCTATTTTCCTTTTGAATTGTATTTTGAGAAAAATATTACTCAGTAATCGTTTTTTCCAATGAATAACTTATTTAAGCAATGGACCCTATTCACGGTTTGGCAACGGTCTTCGTTTGCGGGTATTACATCCAGTTTCCACAATCTTGATTGGTTCCAAATCTTCAATTTCGTCTGCTAGGCTCGGTCAATACCCGCAATGACGTCACATGAATAGGGTCCATTGAAAAAGAACAAAAAAAAAAATGAAATTAAAAAAAAAATCAGAAACAAAATATATTTTGATGTAGTTCTATGTTTTAGGACCCTTATCCGTTATAATTTGGGATTTAAAACGTCGAACTATGTAGGAACCGCGTCGAACTATGTTTTTGTGCTACTATTTTATCAACTAAAATTATGACATTATGAGTGTTTTGGAAAACATTATTTTGAAGAAACAACTAATTGCTGATTAAGTTGAATGTAAGTTAGCTAATATTTTCAGCTACTTTACAGTACTAATTACGTTTTTAGTATGTCGACTTATTTCGAAAAATGCGTTTAGAGCAATGTTTTTCGGAGAACTCCAGAAAAAAAAAATAATTTTCGAATCAAAGAAAAAGAGATGGCTAGCCAAGTAGTGCCCCCCTAAGGTAACCCTTTATTGCGGAGCGAACGGCCATCACAGTGGACGTCGTCCCCTTTGTGCTGCTTTCGGTTTTGGGGTAGGGGAATGAATTAAGAAAGCTGTGAGCCGTGGGGAGGACGAGAAAGATACAAGTGTAGTTGCCGTTGGCTAAAGGTTAATTTACTCCAATTTTCCGCACTACGCAAAATAGTAGAACTTGTTTTCTGGGTTATTTCCCGCAATTCGTCGTTTATATTATTTTCGTAATGAATTATACAATCCATCATACCGCTGCAAAATCATTGCTTTTACGCTACAATCGAGCAGACGGTGTTGGCGGAGCAACACAATGTTTACTTTTTCCTTGTCTATGATTGGTTCCGAGTTGCTGAACGCTGCAACGATAAAAGAAACAAATTCACTCGCGAAGATGATCAAGTTCTTCATTTAATTTCAATTTTCGAACTCAACTGCAGCAGTTAGTTCCAGAACTTTTTTTCTCGTAATTACTAAGCATAATTTTACAAAAAAGTGGTATTTTCTTTCGTGCCAAAATTTTTACTGCGAAACTTGATTTCTAGCAACAATTCTGGAGCTGAACCACGGACTAAGTTGGTCAATAATAATCCAAGTTCCAACTTATCTTCGTAGACTTGGAAGATTTTTGAAATGAGACATGTATTGACGTACAAAATGTAGTGTAACGGGCACGTTTTCATTTCTCGAACATTGCCACACCAAGATTGCTGCAATTTAAGATTATATGTTTATTTTTGTAACAAAACAAGACTGATAGTTCCATTAAAAAGAAAAATAGTCTATCAAATAATTAAATCCGCACATTGAAAGCTTGACACCATACAGTTTTTAAAAAAATTCACCAAATAGTTAAAACGTTCCATTTCTCCTTTGGGCTTCATGTCATTCACTGAGCCGTAATTCAGGTTATGAGCTGCTTAGTGGCGGATCGTGGGATTTTGAGGCCCCAGGCACAACCTGGCCTTCCTATTGATGCGACTACGGCAGAGGCGTTTTTGGACGTGAGGCCGCCCTGGGCTTTTGAAACTGGCTGCCCCCCCTCCCTTGAGGTGTTGAATTTCAGTAAGTGTAGTAAGTTGAATTTCAGTCATGTAAAAAAACCATCTGTCTAGATTTTTCTATATTCAAAATAAATATTTGTTTTTGGTAAATTTTGTTGTGTCTGTTGTTCTTTAAATTCATGTTTTGGGGTTGGTGTGGGTTGTGGTGTGTAATAATGAAAATGTGTTACGTTTAAAGCGAGTAAAAATGCAACAAAAATGATAATTTTCCGAATGTTAAAACAAATTTCGCACCGGGTTACTAAAACTCCAAGCACGCCCCTGAAAAGCTGTAATATTTTTCTCCTTTTGTAACGTGCTAGATTTATTGAAACCTCTTGGTAATAAGAAATATATATCAGCATTGAGTTCTTAGAACTATTATCAGAGCTTTCAGCAATTTGTTCACCTCAGGTTTGCCGACATATGATTTCAGCTGGTAAAGAAGGGACAATCGCTGATTGCAGTAAAACATTGAAAACAATTTTTGAAAAAAAAAAGCAATCTACTCAAACATTAGGCTGAAATTTTCTTCATTTTGTTTCTTCCAGTATTAGATTTAAACCCTAAAAGTACGGGCTTGGACAAATAAATGGTAAAACCTCACTGAGAGGAAATTCCGAATGAATCGTTTGTGAAATCTTTCGTGCAGTCCAATCTTTCTAGGGAAAGAAGTATCGGTAATTTACGTTCTGGATTGGAGGAACTCAGGCAAACAAAACTTTCGATGCTTATTTCGAGTCATGAGGCCTTTTGGCTCAGCGGCCCAAGCACTTGGCTACCGTCACCGAGGTCCCTGGTTCTGGCCCCACCGGGGAACACCTCAATCAGAACACCACAATGGTGGAAGAAAAATTAGTCAATTTTGACTGATGCAGAAGTGAAAAAGCGGAATAATTTGCTCTTTTTTTTTTTTGAAGACTGAAAAATATGTTTGTTTAGTTAAAAATCAAAATATTTAAACAAGAAGCAAGAAAAATCAATACGTGTTTGCTGTATTAATGACGTCATTGGTTGATGCATTAATAATTTATTTCATGCACCAAAGTGGGAGTTCACTGTTGTTGATTCCTGTCAAAAAATATATAGCTCCGAAGATCAACGAAGAAAAATACAGAAGTAATTTTCAAAATTTGATACCTTTCTTGCAATTTTCGTGGTTTTTCAAAAATATTTCTTGTTATTATAAAATTTTTATAATTATCGTTTTAGATATTGATTGAGATCTACTGATGTCCTTATTTAGCTTAAATTAGGCTCGTTTTGATTTTAACTGTTCCATGTAATTTGTCAAGTACTCGCGGGGATCCCCCCCCCCCCCAAATGAAAAATTCTGAAAAAAAAGATTGAAGAAAAAAATTGCCTTGTGTTGAATACAAACATTATACAAAAAAATGAAACAATATATACTTGTCTCCTGTGCAATATTGAACGTACAAAATAATTTTTGAAGAAAAAATTGGCACAGTAAAATTGACTGAAGGGGAGGGGGTGGGGCGTTAGGCGCAGAGCTTTTTGGCAATGCAATGATTAATAATTTTTTTTCTCTCTCTCCTTGGCGAAAATATTTTTGCCGAGAATAAGTAAAGTTCAAGCATTCAGAGCCAATTATGACACGAACTGCCCAAAAGAATACTATCTAAAACCCATTTTCTTCCCAACCTTAGGTACACTCATTTTGCACCTATCTATTTAACGACTCCAGTAATAAAATTCTAGAAAGTTTGAACTTTTAATTAATAAAAACTTGAATGAAGAAAATATAGAAAAACCGAAAAATCTAGAAATTTTTTATGAGTCAATTTGTTCAAGGACCGAACTTAAATCCGAGTTGTCATTGTGGTGTGACTAGTGGGCCAAAGAGGACATCTCCAACGAGTCCGACAGAAGTACTGTTCTTTCTGCAACCCTAATTTCTGTCCAGTGATAAATGGCTTGCTGAAAAGTCTTTGCGCTCTTCCAATTACAACGTGTTCTGCAGAAAGAAGCTTCTCACGCTCAAGAAGAATAAAAACATAAAACGGTGAGTAACCGCCCCCCAAGCTGGGGCTAAGGCAGAAACATGCAATACACCGCCAACGCGGTCATTTCCATCCATGGACTGCAGTTTCGTGCTTCTTATGCACTCATCAGCATGGAATAGGAGTTAAACGAGCTGGAGGCAAGAATCCTCTTATAGAGCAAAGAGAGCCGACACAAACTGGTAGCCAATGTGAAATTACAATACCGGCGAGCGACCGCAACTGGTATAGGGTTCCACTCGTAAAATTTGAGGCAAAGCTCGGGTATAGAGCAGTGAGTAACCGCCCCCGAACAAGGGCTCAGGCAGAAACATGCGACACACCGCCAGAAAACGTATTTGAGGACCAGAAGGTGAGGAGACAGGTCGGCATGTTTGTCTTTTGTCTATTATTTCTCACGATAACTCCCGACGTAATTGAAAACAAGAAGTTCTGTCAAGAACTAAACGAGCCTACTTTCCCGTACATCGACATCGGCATTCTCGCATCTGATCATTATTCTCTTGATTATCTGAAACTGAAAATTATGTCAAACATACCTTTTTAGCACATAGAGCTGATTTCGAAAAGCAAAATATACCCCTCTCATCAGATGAAATAGACACGTAAAAAGTAATTAACGAATAAATAAAGCTTTGTCGCACCTTTTAAAGAGTGCAACTGTTACAGTTCCTCCGTAGAAAAAATCCTCCATTGTTTTCAAAAATAATAATAATAATAATAATAATAAAATAAATAAATAAATAAATAAAAGTACAAAGAGCATCAAGACGTATTTTATCAAAGAAAGAAAAAAAAAGAAAAAAAAAACTCGTCCGTTAATAAAATGTCTCGAATTTCACTTTTAATCGGATGCCAATTGTTAAATATAAATAAAGAATAAAATGTTCTTGTGAATGAAAAATTTTTGTTACAAAAAAAATCGTCTGCCAAAAAATAATAATAATAATAATAAATAAAATAAAACAAATGAATAAATAAACAAAAAATCGTCTGCACAGTCAGTCATTTTTTTTCTGAGCCTGCATTTCCGCCACGTTTGCGGAGTCGGAATCAAAGTCCTCACAGAAGATTACTAAGAAAAGTACTTTACAAACACTGTTTATCAAAACCATTTTCTTACAAAGTTAGTTTGAAGGAAATCCGACTTTAAGTTCAGAGTCAACATTCAACTTAAATTCCCCGTAGACGCTAATGTTAATTTTTTTTCTGAACGGTTCAATATTGAACGAAAAATGGTTCAAATCAAAAAGCGAAATATGGAAATGTATGGGAAAGCCTCTCCGAGATCTTTCAAACAAAAAAAAGTTTATTCCATTCAGACGGTTCACTCAAAAGTTATTAGGTGAGGAAAGGTTGCTTGAACGGTTCAATGTTGAACGAAAAAAATGCTCAAATGGAAAATTTAAATAGGGTAATGAAGTATCCTTGCTGAGATCCTTCGAACAAAAAAACGTTTGTTCAAATCGGATTGTTCACTCAAAAGTTAGCATCGCGGGACAGGTTGTTTGAACGGTTCAAAGTTGAACCAAAAACTGTTCAAATCGAAAAATCAAATATGGGAATGAGCTGTACTCGCCGAGATCTTTCGAACAAAAAAAAGTTTATTCCATTCGGACTGTTCACTCAAAAGTTATTAGGTGGGGAAAGGTTACTTGAATGGTTCAATGTTGAACCAAAAATGTTCAAATTGAAAATTTAAATACGGTAATGAAGTATCCTTGCTGAGATGCTTCGAACAAAGAAAAAGTTTATTTAAATCGGACTGTTCATTCAAAAGTTATTAGGGGTGACAGCTTGTTTGAACGGTTCAATGTTGAACGAAAAATTGTTCAAATCGAAAATGTAAATACGGGAATGAAATATCCTTGATAAGATCTTTCGAACAAAAAAAAATTTGTTCAAATCGGACTGTTCACTCAAAAGTTAGCATCGCGGGACAGGTTATTTGAACGGTTCAAAGTTGAACCAAAAATTGTTCAAATCGAAAAATCAAATATGGGAATGAGCTGTACTCGCCGAGATCTTTCCAACAAAAAAAAAGTTTGTTCAAATCGGAATGTTCATTCAAAAGTTATTAGGGGGGTACAGACAGACCGACAGATCGACCGACACACAAATTCCCCATCTCAATACCCTACTTTCAAATTTTTAATTTTTCGATATTCAATTTACCTTTTTATTTTTTGGACTTGGTGATATTTTTTGGACTTGGCGATATTTTTTGGACTTGGCGATATTTTTTAGATGCATTAAGCTACTTTTAATACTTTTTTCTTCTTTCTTTTGTTTTTAACGGGAAAGTAGGCTAAAAATGGCCATGTCAAATAGAAGATTACTCTAATAATTACTTCCTTTTACGTAGTAAAGGAAGTATTGTGATCGCGAAAAAAAAATCACTCAAATTTGAGTCTAAATTTTGATTTTGCTCACCCCCGAATGAATGTTCAGTAGTTTTTTCGACCTATCAGCACGTGCATATGTACCTAACAACATATAAGCATCCGAAAAAATATTTTCAACCACCCCCGAGTTAATTACGACGAGTTTTCTCGTGACCTCTGTATGTACGTATGTGCGGATGTATGTGCGGGTGTATGTGCGGATGTATGTGAGTATGTGGCTCGCATAACTCAAAAACTATATACCGTAGAAACTTCTAGCTTGGTATGTAGGCTCTGAGTATGGTCTAGTTGTGCACCTCCCCTTGTGGTTGCATTTGAATGTTCCCAAGGGGGTGTTTTACCCCTTTTTGGGGGTAAATCAGTGTTAATTTCAATGCAGACTCAAGTGATATGAATTGGCGCGACTACTTGGCGATATGGTGCCAAGCTTTTGGTCGCCAAGTGTTTGACGCCAACTTGGCGACATATCGCCAAGTTGGCGACAAATTTGGCGATTTTTTTTTTTTTTTTTGAATTTGGGTTCAAGTTTGCGCTATTGGCGATATTTTGCGAAAAATTCACTGAATGATATTAAAATCAGCAATATTTAGAAAATTAACCATTGTTAAATATTTTTTGCATTGTTTCGTGGCAGATTAGGGGAGTAAATATTGAATTGTTACCTTGCTCACTCCAAGCACTTTTTTTGACACTTAAGTCAACTACTAAAAAATTTACACGTAAAAGGAAGTAGTGTGGGGCCCATACCAGATTTTTTTGTTTTAGTTTTCAAACGATGTTTTTGTTTTGAATGTTGCTGCTTGTTTTGCGTTCAAATGTATTCGAAATTATTGCTTAATTAATGACAGTTTAATAAAATATCCATCTCTCTCTAGAATATACTTTGTTTATTTTCAAGATCTCCGCAGTACTTTTTCAAATTTTCCTTGACCCCCGTCTTTCAGGGGTGTTCACTAGTGTGGGGCGAAAAATAAAAAGTTTTTCAGATCAACTTCTAATAGTTGCCAAAAGTTGTCTTTGGTGATAGTTAGCTTTTGTGCAAAATTTGAAAAAAATCGGTTAATATCTTCAGGGGGCGCTACGATCGAAAAGTTTTATCATAGCTTTTATCGGGATTTTATGGTTAAAATATGAAAAACAATGCCGTTAGATAACCTCATTGCATCTTTTTACTCATAAGATATATTCATGCATTAAAAGCATATGAAATAACTCACAAAAAATTATTTTATATGATATATTTATGTTTCGAAAATTTAAAAAGAAACAAAAACGTGAAAAAAAAGTGATTTTTTTTAAATATAAATATATCATATAAAATAATGTTTGTGAGTCATTTCATATGCTTTTAATGCATGAAAACATCTTTTGAGTAAAAGAAACGCAAAGAGACTAGTAAAGGCATTCTTTTTGATATTTTAACCATAAAATCCATCACAAAAAGCTATGGTAAAACTTTGCGATCGCAGCGCCCCCTGAAGATATTAACCGATTTTTCTCAAATTTTGCACAAAAGCTAACTATCAAGAAAGACAGCTTTTGGCAACTATTAGAAGTTGATCTGAAAAACTTTTTATTTTTCGCCCCACCCTAGTGTTCACAGGGGGGGGGGGTATAGCGCAAGTCGCACATCAGAATTTTTAGGGGGGATTTTTTTTAACCAATTTATTTATTTATTTAAGTTATTTTTTGATTGAAATTTTTTTGGATGTTTTAAAAAAAAATTATTCATTAATTTATTTTTTTAATTAAAATTATTTCTTTATTATTTATTTATTTATTTTGTGTGTGTGTGTGTGTGTGTGTGTGTGTGTGTGTTTGCTTGGAATGTCGGGAAGGGGAAAAAAGCGATTCTATTCTGCGCATAATTCGAACTTTTAAAAATTAATAATAAAGAAAAAAATAAGTCATAATTTAAAAAGTAAATAAATAATATTTGAAGAAACAAATGAAATAAAAAAGAGTTTAACTAACATAAAAAGCACAAGAGGGATGTGAAAAATTTTGGGGTGGAATTTACGCCATCAAGCTTGGGGGGGGGGGGGAAGCACCCCTGACTCCCCCCTCCCCCGGAAACAAATTCCTGATTACTAGCAAAGCGGGTTAGTGAGGTGAGCAGCGTTGGCAGACTGCCAATTTGAAATAGAGACTACGCGACCCCTGAGGTACCAGAAATAAAACAGACAGCAATTTGTCATTGCCAAAAAAAACTATGTATTTTGCAGCCGTTGTCTTTTGGGACAGTTTGAAAGCGAATATGGTGTGCTTGAGCACTCCCCCCCCCCCCCCCGCCGTCCTTTTTGTAATCGAAATTTTTAAGAAATATGAATTGAATGTCCTTTTATTAAAACGGTTGGTGAATCAATTATCATTCCTTCTTTTTTAGCCTACTTTCCCGTTAAAAATAAAAGAAAGGCGAAAAAAGTATTAAAAGTAGCTTGCATCTAAAAAATATCGCCAAGTCCAAAAAATATCGCCAAGTTAAAAAAATAAAAAGGTAAAATGAATATCGAAAAATTGAAAAATTTGAAAGTAGGGTATTGAGATGGGGAATTTGTGCGTCGGTCGGTCGGTCGGTCGGTCTGTCGGTCGGTCTGTCTGTCCCCCCCCCCCCCCCCCAATAACTTTTGAATGAACATTCCGATTTGGACAAACTTTTTTTTGTTGGAAAGATCTCGGCGAGTACAGCTCATTCCCATATTTGATTTTTTGATTTGAACAATTTTTGGTTCAACTTTGAGCCGTTCAAAAAACCGGTCCCGCGATACTAACTTTTTAATGAACAGTCCGATTTGAACAAACTTTTCTTTGTTGGAAAGAACTTTTCAAGGGCAACTCATTTCCGTATTTACATTTCCGATTTGAACAATTTTTCGTTCAACATTGAACCGCTCAATCAAGCTGTCACCCCTAATAACTTTTGAATGAACAGTACAATTTAAACAAACCTTTTTTTTGTTTGGAGCATCTCGGCAGGGATACTTCATTACCGTATTTAAATTTTCAATTTGAACACTTTTGGTTCAACATTGAACCGTTTAAGCAACCTTTCTCCACCTAATAACTTTTGAGTGAACCGTCCGAATGGAATAAACTTTTTTTTTGTTCGAAAGATCTCAGCGAGTGCAGCTCATTCCCATATTTGATTTTTCGATTTGGACAATTTTTGGTTCAACTTTGAACCGTTCAAACAACCGGTCCTGCGATGCTAACTTTTGAGTGAACAATCCGATTTGAACAAACTTTTTTTTGTTCGAAAGATCTTTTCAAGGATACTTCATTCCCGTATCTACATTTTTGATTTGAACAATTTTTCGTTCAACACTGAACCGTTCAAACAAGCTCTCACCCCTAATAACTTTTGAGTGAACAGTCCGATTTAAATAAACTTTTTTTTGTTCGAAGGATCTCAGCAAGGATACTTCATTACCGTATTTAAATTTTCAATTTGAACACTTTTTCGTTCAACATTGAACCGTTCAAGCAACCTTTCCCCACCTAATAAGTTTTGAAAGAACCGTCCGAATGGAAAAAACTTTTTTTTGTTTGAAAGATCTCGGAGAGGCTTTCCCATACATTCCCATATTTCGCTTTTTGATTTGAACCATTTTTCGTTCAATATTGAACCGTTCAGAAAAAAAAATTAACATTAGCGTCTACGGGGAATTTAAGTTGAATGTTGATCCTGAACTTAAAGTGAGATTTCCTTCAAACTAACTTTGTAAGAAAATGGTTTTGATAAATAATGTTTGTAACGTACTTTTCTGAGTAATCTTCTGTGAGGACTCTGATTCCGACTCCGATTCCGCAAACATGGCGGAAATGCAGGCTCAGAAAAAAAAAATTACTGACTGTGCAGACGATTTTTTGTTTATTTATTCATTTGTTTTATTTTATTTATTATTATTATTATTTTTTTTTTTTTTTTTTGGCAGACGATGTTTTTTTGTAACAAAAATTTTTCATTAACGAGAACATTTTATTCTTTATTTATATTTAACAACTGGCAACAGATTAAAAGTGAAATTCGAGACATTTTATTAACTGACGAGTTTTTTTTCTTTTTTTTTTTCTTTCTTTGATAAAATGTGTTTTGATGCTTTTTGTACTTTTATTTATTTATTTATTTATTTTATTATTATTATTTTTTTTTTTTTGAAAACGATGGAGGATTTTTTCTACGGAGGAACTGTAACAGTTACTCTTTAAAAGGTGCGACAAAACTTTATTTATTCGTTAATTACTTTTTACGTGTCTATTTCATCTGATGAAAGGGGTATATTTTGCTTTTCGAAATCAGCTCTAAGTGCTAAAAAGGTATGTTTGACATAATTTTAGGTCTCAGATAATCAAGAGAATAATGATCAGATGCGAGAATGCCGATGTCGATGTACGGGAAAGTAGGCTCGTTTAGTTCTTGACAGAACTTCTTGTTGAAAGGTTAAATTAAAAATGATTCAATATTTACCCCCTTTCTTTCGTAATTTTTAACTTTACGTTCACCAAGAAACTAGTTTTATTTTAGTTTTTAATTTTAATGCACATAAATAAATTTTTTTAGCTTCAGCTGTATATTTTTATGAACTGGTAAATGTATAGTCAGTGAACAAGAAAGAAAAATGGGATAAAATTAATTATTTTACTTATTCAAAGTAATGTTCTGAAGTTATGTTGAAGAAGAGAGGTGTGCTATAAGTTTATTATTAACAATATTAAAATTACATTTTCCAAAGCTAGCCACAAGATGGCAGCATGAATGTCAAATTTCTTTCCACTACTTTCGTTCCTTCCAAAAGAATGTATCAACCAGATCCTTCTCTTCATTTCGGTCAACTGGATTTTATTAAACAAATGATTAAGTCCCTAATCCCGTTATCTGCACTGAGTTTTACAAAATGCTAAGTATATAGATATATATATATATTTATATATTCTTTTGATTTAAATATGTGTGTCTGTGTGAGTGTTTAACTTAAACATAGCGAACGATATTTTTTTTTACACCATCCGGAACAGTCAATTGATGCTAAACTGTAACCACTCAACCTTCCATACAACTTGGCGTATTGTTTTGTTCTATTTTCCATTTTTACTCGACTTGTAATGTTCTTTCAGTGCTGCGAAAGGGTTAATTTGGTTCTTCGTTCTTTTGAAAACTTGTTCTTTGCTACTATTATCTTTAAAATTGAGTACGAAGAATTCCGGTAGTTTAAAGCATTTCTTGTCGTTTCGTTGAAGTGTTCAGCATTCGGTGCTTTGCAGGCAACTAGTTTTTGAGCAGTGTTTCGTCAAACTTTAAACCAAGCGAGAAAAGATTTTGAGCATTTACATAACAGGTATGTATTCGTTCTAATATGATATTTCCACAAGTTTCAGGCAATAGTGATATTTTGTCCTATCCTTTTTTGTAATCCATTTTTCAGAGTCGCTGTGCCGAAAATGATTTTGTTTTTATTTCGAAGATGGGAAATGCGGAAAAGGTGCCACTGGAGGGAGCAAAGTGCACAGAAAAATTTTGAAATTTTTTGGTCAATTTCTTGATCTGCCGCAATTGCGTTGATGTCTGGTAAAAATGCAGTTTTTGAAATTTTTAGGAAACTATTTTGAAAAAATTTTGAGCACCTCATATCTAAAAATGCATTAAATGTGACAAACAGGGTATTTATTTCAAGTAAGTGCAGCAAAAACAGAATTTTAACTTTTTGACTAAATTTAAATTGAAACAGAAAAAAACAGGAAATTGCCATAATCTTTTAGGCATTTGGAAAAGGAAATAATTATACCACAGACCACACAGTTTTTATGGAATTTCTATGCTAATGGCACATTTTCCACCCTACACGTTATCGGAAATAGAAATTCTTTTCTTTTTAATAATTTGCTGAAAATCTCGAAAAAACTGCATTTTTTCCACACTTCAATGCAATTAGGGCAAATCAAGGAATGTTCAAAAAAATGTGGTCCAGTAATGTTGGTCATTTTTGTCCCAACCTAATATACATTACCATTACCATGCGATGCATTTATAAAAAATTTTTTTGACATTTCGTTAATTAAGAATCTGGCACGGTCGTCAAATCGAAAGAGAATTGTAAATCATGTTTCTGGATGCATGCGTTTTTGACCTCTAGCTCCCGTTATCGAAATATAAGGTCAGCTGAATTTTTTGAAAAATCACCATTTTAGCGAGTTACAATGAAATTGGAAAGCTGCGGTGCTGTTTCACTATTTGCGTCTAATGAAAAACTTGATTCCCATTTTTGGTCATCTGCAAAGCTTGTGAAAGACGTCTTTTCAGTAATCTTTTACTTACGTGTGTTAAAGCGAAAAGCTACATCAAGCCTATGACGTGGAGAGCAGAGAGCTTTTTAAAGAGTAAAAACATCTTTAAACAACATCAAAATTAATTTTTATCTTATTTGCGATAACAGCAGGTCCCTTGTTTTAGGGGCCCAGGAGGTGACAACAGAATCTCCTGTTTTTTTGTTTTTTAAAAGTGTATACGGCCATTCAGTAGAATGAGGGGGGGGGGGGTGATATGTGTTTTTTTGCTGGAAAAATTGCAAATGTAAATTTTTTCAAACCACTTTTCTTTCGGTGGTTCCCCTATAACTCAAGGTGAGTTTAACTAAAAAATTTTGTCAACTGCATCACTGGGCATGTAGGAATGGTTTTTGTTGCTTTTCGATACTAGAGGTATTAATTATTGTACTCTTTGACCTTCCCCTGTAACTTTTTAAAGGGACCAGACAGGATAAAAGGATATTTCAGAATTTTAGTCTATTTTAAATGCTAAAAACTTAAACTAATTTCTGGAATGATTTATTGTTTATGAAATATATTGTAAGTATTTCTTTATAAAGTTCTTATAAGTATTTCTTTTGGGTTGTGATCAGAACTAATTTGTTTACTTTAGACGAAAAAATTAAATAAAAAACTTGAATTTAGAAAGTTTAATCATCAGATTAGCACAAATACAAATCAGAGAAAAAAGAAAATGAAAATTTGAAATTGAATGAAATATTATTCAAATCAAAAAGTCGAATATGGGATTGTGCTGTCCTCACTGAGATCTTTCGATAAAAAAAAACAGAAACAAAATTCACAGTTTCCGCAGCTCAAAACCCATTTTTCCAATTTAAAATTTCTCTCTGTGTGTATTTAATTATTCACGTTAACTTGTGCTTTTTCGACTCGATTGTTTTGAGTGTTTATTTTTTTTTTAATGCATCAAGCCTTCTTTCATGATTTTTTTCATCTATTTTCTACTTTTAGAGAAAAGTAACCTGAAACTTGTTTTGATTTACAATTTCTTTAGTCTTTTCCTGCCCGTTGAACATAAAGCAGAACTAGTAGACGTTATTCCAGTGTTTTTAAACAGTACGAAATTAACGTGCAATATGTTGTACATTTATGTTAGACTTTTCGCTACAGTGACCAATTTTGTTTGAACTGCAGGGATTTTGACAATGAACGTCCACTCTATTAGTATTTTAAAAAAATGAAAATAACTATTTCCCTCTACCTTTGACGTAATTTCCGACATGGAGATAATTTTGCAGCTATTGACGTTTACAATTCGTTTTCGTTTAAAAATTTTTACTTATTTTACCTCGATTTCAAATAAAAAAATAAAGTGTTTTTGCGAACAGTGGGTAGCTACTCTTGTATAATTTTTTTTTAAAATTAAGAACTGATATGATCCATGACGATTTAATTTCTACATCAAAGACTATCTGTTTCATTTTTTGTAAATGAGCTCATATTAGCTGCTCTCCCTACTTATTTATATTAATTATCCTGAATTATTAAAAAACAGGTACATTATATTTTAACTTATAATAATTAACACGTACACCTTATTTTAGTTAAAAATTTATCAAGTAACCAAAATTCTAAAATGTATTGTTGTCATACGTAAAAAAAAAAGCTTTTTCCACATCATATAGTCTTGATAATCATTCTTTATTTTAGCGCACACAAATAAATTTTTAAGATAAAACGTCTTTTGCTTTCTTTGCAAATGACCAAACATAATGATGCAATGCCTAGCAAGTGGCGAACAAAAAAATCGAAAGGTAGCTTCAAGTTTTTGCCAAGTCTTCAAATTTGGCGACTTTAAGACGCCTTATCTCGAAAACGAGGGCACTCGATCTTTGGGTCAAAAACATGTTGCAGTATGCTCTTTTGAATGGTACCATTTTAAACTCTTTTCATTCTTGCTTAAGTCGAGTACTTTTCTGGCGAGATGAGATAGAAACCAAAGGCGGATCGAGAAGGTTTTCAAGGGAGGGGCGATGGATATTTGTTTCTTTTTGCTATGCATACTGGTCAAAAAATATTCATCACAAAATTTTGGACTTCGATTCCAAATATTTCCGGGGGAGAGCCTCAAAACTCCTTCCCCCCAACTTCCCGAACAGTCGTATGAAATTGCAGTTTTAGAACTTCAATATCGAAAAATTAGAAGTGAAAAGACCCTCAGGGGGGGGGGGGATCGCCCTTCCCTTGTATTCGCCCCTGATGGAAACATTGTTTAACTCGTATTAAACTATAGGGAACCAATGATGAAAAGTTCATTAAATAGTAAACTCATAAAGTTCAATTAAATTTCCTCCCTAGAATTAGAAAACATATTTGTTTCTCCAAAACTGAATAACAAAAGCAAATTTTGAAATATTTTTTCCCAATCTATTTCCAGTTTCTTTTTTTTTCCCTCAAGAATTATTTTAAGATATTTTAATTATTTAATTAATACCTATGACATTTTAAATTAATTTTTTGATTTTACTCTCAATTGTCTATTTTATACTGTTTTTTGGTACATTTTTTGATATCTAGCAATTTTTTCTAGTTTTTGCCAGTTTTTTCCTTTTTTGTCGGCAAAACGACCCTACGTCGTTCCAAAACTAGTCATGCATTTTACGAATAAAACTGAAGCATTCTAAAACCCCGAATTAGGCTGTTAAGTTCCATTATAGGTGTTCCATAGCAACCAGCTGAAAGCAATGTGGAAACGTAACGAGATGAATAAGAAATTTAGTGTGCTTTTAATATTGATTTTCAAACAATCAAAACTTGTAAATGCCTTGAAACTTTTATAAAATCCCAGTTTGACAGTTTTACTGCTGAGTAAAAAATTAAAAGTCAAATGAAAGGAACATAGAGCAAGAGAAAAACTTAACATTTTTGTTCACACTTTCATAATAATCATGGCACAAAATTTATAAAACGGGTAATATTCTTACGTAGAATATTCGTACAAGATAGAAAAGGAAACTGTTCTAGTGTGTGTGTGTGGGGGGGGGGGGGGTGAATTTGGTGCATCAACAGCACATTTTTATTTAGTATTTGGCTTTGGATTTGTAACTTTTAATCTCCCTTATCAGGGGCGGTCAGTCTGTTTCTTATTTTTGTGAGAAAATTGGTGACTGGGACAGATCTTTGTACGAGTTATAAAGATATAAAAACTCATAAAAATTATCTTGCTATATTTCGTAAGGCATCATAAGTTAGATATGTCCTTTTGAATTCAGATATATTGATACCCTTTCTGTCTACCATTAGTTCTTCATTAGTGCTTATTCCAATCAGCTCTTCTTGTAAGACATCAAGTACAAAAAGTTTTCAAAATATTAATAACATTCAAAACTTTGTCAAACATGATCCTTTTAACATCCAGCGTAGTTCAAAGGGAAAAGGTAATCAGTAAAAGTTTTCATCGTTTTCTTCATGCAATTGCGCAAATAATTCAGAACGATAAGTATTATTATGAATTTTGTTAATAAAAAGCATTTATTATAAATTGTACCGATTGATGCAGGCTTTTGCTCAGATTCTTTGTCCGAAAATGTTTAAAGAACCTACAGTATTGCACGTCACCACTTGAAACTTACATTTTTTTAATACTGTACTGTAAAAAAAATGAGGGACTTGTTTTTGAAAGATCTACAAAAATGATGATGTTGATTGTGAAAAATGTGTTTGAATTTGAAATAAATTCTGTTTTTTTTTTTTGGTTTTAGTCCAGGCCAGACTAGAAAAAGCAATTAACTTCATCTAGGGAAGTGCAAAAAATTGCTGAAGTCGGTCAAGATGAACTCTGTAAGTGAGACAATTTTCTGTTTCCTTCTTTCTCTCAAAGTTACCAAATGTTTTGCAACACTGTAAGCAACGTACCACTCTGGATTACAGGCTTATAATAACATATAAAAATAATTTTATTATGTAATGGATACATATTCAACTTAAAAAATAATCTAAGTTCTAGACTAAAGTGCTAAGCATACAAGTTTTATCTGCATTTTTTATCAAAATTGAACTATAGTCATTACGTGATTCCTAAAGCACCTGTTACCTAAATGCATTGTTTTATGGACATTTGCAGGGGGAAACTACCGGGATTCGCCAAAGCAGCCGGAAAGAACCCACCCGGGTTTCTTCGGGTGGGCCCACTTAAAAAAAACCCTCTCTACCAGTAAAGTGGGTTTTTTCAAAGTTTGCTGCTTAGTGGAAACATTTATTTCAGAAATTAAATATTTTTACTATTTTGACCAATATCGACTTCAGATTTTGGTATTGGTCAATTTTGTTATGGAGATTTAGTTTGCTATAACATTTAGACTTGGTCAACACTAGGGATGGACCGGATAGTGATTTTGCCGGATACCGGATATCGGATATCCGGTGGCTCATCACACGCCAGATACCGGATATCCGGCCGGATATCCTGCGGGTATCCGGCATTACAATTACATTGCATGTTCACTTATTTTTATGTAATGCAGCTTCAAAACAATAAATCAAAGTTGTTTCTCGCATAATTTCTTTAAGAACATGTTAAATACATTTAAATTAATTTTCAAAGCCTCTATTTTATTTGCACAGGAGTAGCGCTACATATGAAATGAAACACTAGCATATTGTGATTTCTTTCTAAATTATGTATTTTTATCAAAATAGACGAAACTTTAAAAAATTGAATTAAATATTTCTGTATATACTCAAAGTTTAAACTTTTAATTATTCTTAATTTAAATTTTAAAGCTTGTCTGTTTCAATATCATTTCAATAGGTTTCTACGTAAATGATACAGTTATTAAATATTTCACCAATATTAAAAAAAAAAAAGAAAGAAACAAAGAAAGAAAAAAGGAAAAAAAACTAAGCTCAGATAAACGTTTTTTTTTTTTTTTTTTTCAAATTGATACACATTTTCAAATTGATTTTATTAGAATTTTATGAATTTAAACTTCATTACAAAGTAACACATTTTCTTATTTCTAATTTTGCAATAATATAAAGCAAAATTTTGCTTTGAAATTCTTTTTTTTAAAGAATAATATGCATGTAATTTTTCTAACATACAAGTTAAAGAAGAAAATATTAAAACAGGACCAGTGTGTTAAATAATAATAATAATAATAATAATAATAATAAAGTTATACTCAAATAATCAGTTAAAAATTTTATACAACTCCAAAAAACAAAGGAACATGTTTTCTGAAGATTCAAATCAGCAGTTTAAATATACTTTTAAGAGGTATGCTAAAGATGTTCACTTTTTAAAAAATCTGGTATGGACCCCACACTACTTCCTTTTACGTGTAAATTTCTTAGTAGTTGCCTTAAGTGTTAAAAAAAGTGCTTGGAGTGAGTAAGGTAACAATTCAAATATTTACGCCCCTAATCTACCACGAAACAATGCAAAAAATATTTTACAATGGTTATTTTTCTAAATATTGCTGATTTTAATATCATTTAGTGAATTTTTCGCAAAATATCGCCAATAGCGCCAAATTGAACCCAAATTCAAAAAATAATTTTTTCGCCAAATTTGTCGCCAACTTGGCGATATGTCGCCAACTTGGCGTCAAACACTTGGCGACCAAAAGCTTGGCGACATGTCGCCAAGTGGTGACGCCAATTCATATCACTTGAGTCTGTATTGAAATTAACATTGACAGGGTGTCCGCGCACCTGGAAAGTCATGGAAAGTCAGGGAAAGTCATGGATTTCATATATGATCGAAATTGGTCATGGAGAGTCATGGATTTCAGCGAAAAATGTCCAAAAGTCATGGAAACTGACTGTTTATCATGGATTTTAGCGCTCAGGATCGGTGGTTATTTCTCCCGATCTCGGAAGAACAAAAAAACATCCATCGTCATTCTGCTTCGTTATTGCAAGGTTCCCGCGACTTTGAAAAGTCCTTGAATTTCATTTGGTCTTTCAAGAGATCTGGAAAGTCCTTGAAAATTTTAAAATGTCCTTGAAAACTCCAAAAGTATTATTTTTCGTTAGAAAATGTGCCGAAAAATCGGCGATCTTCGAACGTTCACGATCGTGCTCCTGCAAAAAAATTGTGTCCATCAAAAAATCGGCAATCGTCGGGATTTCGAAATCGAGAGCCGTTTTTTCAAGACGAAAATTAAAAAAAAAAAAAAAAAAAAACACCCGAGAAGTTTTATTTTTGCGTATAATCGGCAATCGTTAAAAGTTCGCGGTTAGGCGCCGCTTTTTCGTTTCGCTTTACTTTTAAAACAATTTAGAAATAGAATAATCAGGATTGGATTTTTAAACAAAAGAATATCTTTAACAAGTTAAACATGAGCTTTTCTGAAAAATAAGTTTTTGCTGGTATCTTAATGATTTTCTTTCAACAAAATTTAGATTTGTCTGGTGGATTAAAATTATTTTTCGAATTTTTCGCTTCCATGATCATTTTTTTTAGAAATACCAGGGACAGAAATACGTGTGTAATGGGTTTTGTACAACTTATTTTTTATTTATTTATTTATTTTTGGTTGACATTCTAACATTCAGCACGTGCTTCGCCGAAACGAAAATGGCGTGCCATTGTCAAGTCTTCAATCCTTTTGCATCCTGTAAATACTTCAATTATTTTGATATTCTGAAGTTATTTTTATGTTGTGCTACGTTAAATATACTCATTGTTCATTTTATTTTAATAATTTATTTATTTTTGAACTCAAATTTTAGCTCTTCCAATTTATTGGTTTCTAATAGTTTTTAAGAAAACACCGAGCTTTTAAAGACAAAGTGCTTCTTTGACTTTTCATTTGTTTATTTAATTACAAAATACAAGCACGTTTTTCCTCGAGTTCGAAAAAATCGAGTAAAAGCTGTAATTTCAAAAGAAAAAAAAAATCACCATTTTTTCTTGGAGGGGGGAAGAGAAAAGAATAGGGGGGGGGAATAGAATACATTTTGCATGCACAGACTGGCAAAATAGGGTGATCACATTATATCCTGGTCTTATTCTGAAATTATAAATTTTTTTCATTGACAAAAAAAAAGATTTGTTGTCTGATTGTTTTTATTCTTGAACAAATAGAAAATGTTGGTGTTTACCATTTTTACCATTCCTTTGAATTTACACTTGAATAAGCCAAAGAATTGCTTCCAATATACCTTTCCCTAAAATTTTCTTTTTCATATTGATGAAAAATATTTCACGATTTTTAGGTTTTTCATATTAAATCTGTAAAGAATCTGTACTGTTCATCAACATTTACATCACTTTTGAAATTAATCTTGATTTTTGTACAGACCCTTTCTTAGAAGTTAATTCCCGGAAAAATTTTTAAACCTCCTTAAATAGTACTTGAATTTTATTTTTAAGATTGTAGGGGAACCTTGTATTGGGTGCAATCTGATTAGTTTTAATAAGAGTTTCAAACAAGTTGCATTGTGTTGACCAATCAGATGAATACTCAACGTTAAAACCCGTGAGCGGCGAATTTACCGAAACTGTGCATGTGCGCGGACTTTGTCCCCTGACTGACAATAGAGCATGTGACGCATTTATTTAATTTGAATTTCACACTTTCATACTTCTGCTTTGGGGGATAATAAGTTGTTTTGACTTTTAAATGTTGCTAAATCCTTGTACTCATTTTTTTGTATCAATAAATTGTTGCACATGATCTGTTTCAGATATATTTAGTTAAGTTCTTTTTTTAGCTTTGGTTAAATTTATTTGCATAGCCGAAAAAAAAAGAATAGTTTCGAAAAGCAAAGGTACACTGTCTTACACCTTATATTGATATTTATGCTCTATTTTGATGTCAGCGTCAAATGAAATAGTTAAAATTGTAAGTCATGGAAAATTGTTCGCAAAAGTCAGGGAAAGTCATGGATTTGAAAAGTCCAGGTCGAGCAGATACCCTGCATTGATTTACCCCAAAAAAGGGGTAAAAGACCCCTTTGGGAACATTCGAATGCAATCACAAGGGGAGGTGCACAACTAGACCCCCCTCAGAGCCTACATACCAAGCTAGAAGTTTCTACGGCATATAGTTTTTGAGTTATGCGAGCCACATACGCACATACATCCGCACATACATCCGCACATACGTACATACAGACGTCACGAGAAAACTCGTCGTAATTTACTCGGGGGTGGTCGAAATTGATTTTTCGGCTGTTTGTATGTTGTTAGGTACATATGCACGTGCTGACAGGTCGAAAAAACTACGCGACATTCATTCAGGGGTGAGCAAAATCAAAATTTAGACCGAAATTTGAGTGAAATTTTTTTTGTGATCACAATACTTCCTTTACTATGTAAAAGGAAGTAAAAACAAATGAGTAAACTTTACTTAAATAATCAACTTGAAATTTTACTTTAGTTCCAAAAAATTAAGATACACATTCTTAAAAGTGGCAAATTATCATTTTAAATACATTAAGGGTCATGCTAAACATATTCACTTTTTTAAAAACAAATTAATAAACTAATTCTTAAACGATCTCCTCGAAATTCAACTTCATTTTGAAAAAATAAAGATACATTCCGAGATGCAAATGTTATATTTATGGGTTATTCCAGCCAAAATGGTACAAATCATGTCTGAAATTGTCGAGTTAAGTTTATCAAATGAAGTAATTTTCGCCAACTAATCATTGTTTTAAAAATTATTCTCTGTTTATTTGTGCATAATAAAGTGTAAATGGCTTGTATATATGAGTCATTCATTAAGGGTTTTGAATAGTTCATTAACATTAAAATTACTTTGTGTAACAGAGGAGACAAATGAGGTTTGAAAAATATATTTCTAATCGTAAAGAAAAGTTAATTACAGAACAAGTATAAAATGAACTAAGCATCCTAAAACTAATTCTGTCTGCAATTTCAAGAAGAAATATTTTTTGCACTATTAATGCGACTGTAACAGAGTGGACATCCCACAGTGCAAATTAACTATCATCAGCAAAGAGTTTTAGGCTTATCTTAGTTACTGATTATATAATTCAATGTATCAAAGTAATCAAAGTAGATACATTACTTGTACTTATTAAAAAAAAATATCACATTGAATGCGATTGCTTATTTTATTTCTGAAAGGCTTGTAACAGAGTGGACAGTTTGAAACATAAAAAAAATCTAGGAACAAAGATAAATAGGTGTTTTTCCAAGATTTTTTTGTTTACATACATAAAAATCAGCAGAAAGGGTGTCAGAAGCATTTTTTGTGCTGTGCATTGCAAATGATTTTGTTGTTGCATTTCAGCTTAATCTTAAATTGCATTTTAAGTCCTAGCAATTTGAAGCTGGGGCAGATCATTTTTTCCTTCTTTTGCCAAAGAATTTTTTTTTGGGAAGGGGGGGGGGGTCCTTTATAAATGGCTTTAATACTTGGTTGCACACAATTAGATGGAGAACAAATAAAAAAAAATGATTTGTACCATTTGCGCTGAAATGATTGATATATTATCATTATTATTTAAAATTATTCTAAACATGTTCACTTTAAAAAATAAATTAATAAACTTATATATAAATAATTAACTTAAAGTTTTACTTAAATTCTAAAAGACAAAATACACTTTCTAATCATGCAAATTAACATCTTAAATACAGTCAAGTCTCAATAGCTCATAGTCCCAAGGGACCGGCTAAAAACTTAGAGTTATTGATAGTTCGAGTTACAAGCAGTTCCTACCGTCTTTTCAAGAATTTGGGACCAAATGAAAACTTTGAAATGAAGGTATATTTGAGTTTATAAAGCTTTGAGCTATCGAAACTCGATTGAATGTTATTGAGGGTCATGCTCAACATGTTCTCGAGGAGTTACGGAGCGGCGTGACAGACGTGAAAAGATTCTAATAGCAGAGAAATATCTTTTCTGAAAGGAAGGTATTACAAAAAGAAAGAACGAAACAAAGTGCAAAATTCAAAATTTCTTTACACACATTTAAACTCTTTCAAAAAAAAAAAAGCATGGTTTTAAGTTGCGACGATTCATGGGGACATGTTTTCATTATCTAAAAGAAAACTTTCGTCAATGTTAGATAGGTTATTTAGTGTATGTTATTTTAGCAATAATAGTGGCAAAGTAAAAAATATCTAATTACAACATCATTGGGTGTTAATAGATCGCAATTTTTGTTAGAAGCACAAAAACTAAAAATAAAAGAATTCAAAAAATAAAATAATTTGAGAATTTATATTAAAAGCTACTGCGATTAATTTTAATGAACTAACGATATAATCGTAAGTTTTTTTCAAACTTTTGTCGCACATTAATCCTTGAAGGTTTGTAGCCTTTTCTTTCTAAATATTTTAACTAAAATATTTTTGAAAAGCTGAAGACAATCATATTTTATCTAGCAATTGTGAAAAATCAAATATGCAGAATGCTTCCATGTCCAGTACACAGTCGGAGGAATAACACAATTTTTGTTTTAGAAGTAAAAATTGGTAAAAAGGAAAGATGAAAAGTAATTACATCATCTAAAAGGTTTATCAAACAATGAAATTTTTAACTAAGATTTTTATAAAAAAGAAAATATTTAATTAGGTCCTCACATCATACCGGATAACCCTCACATCAATTCCAGATATTCCCCACATCAATACCGGATACTTAGCCGGATATCCTGCAAAAATCTTCCGGATATCCGTATCCGGGGCGGTCAGCCGGATTGGATATCCGGAAGTACCGGATACTTAAAATATCAGCCGGATAGGCCGGATACCGGATAGTTACCAGATATCCGGTCCATCCCTAGTCAACACCTGGTTCAGAAATTGAAATCTTCCTTTCTCAATTTATTGAAGTGTTGGTTTATTTGTTAGAAATTGAAGCAGCATTTGAATTTTGATCTATTATTATTTTTAAATAGGATTAGTTCGAGTAAGTGGGCCACTGGGGTAGGTGGGCCACCCCCCTTAAAACTGAACTGCGTGTATAGTTTTTATACTTTTTTCTACTGATCATATCAAATTGCATCACAGTGGTTGCTTTTGTTTTTTTTTTTGGGGGGGTTTCATGAACTTTTTTTTTTTTGGTCATATAATTTAAGGCAAAAAATTTCCAAAAAAAATTTTTTTTTTGCGAGTTCATTCAAGCAACATTTTTTAAAGAATTGTTTTCATGTTAGTTTTTATTTATTTTTTTCTATGTTCATCAAGTTTTCTTGTAGAATTTAAACTAAAGTACACATTGAAATAAGAATTTTTATGCAATGTAATATTAATTAGTGTTTAAGGGGAGGGGTCCCACTTACCCCTTGGTTTTTCGCTATTAGGGTAAGTGGGCCCCCTCATAATAATAATAATTTCGAAATGAAAAGCAGTTTTGATGAGGCAATTTCTACGATGAAATGAAAGATAATTATGGAGACCTAGAAGAAATTGATGGTTTAGCTACAAAAACTGCCAAAACATGTAACCATGTATTTGTGAAACTTGCATCAAGGAAAACCATAGAGTATGAAGAAGGTCGAATTTTAAAATATGATACAAATGAAAAAAGTACTGAAAAATTTGATAGAAAGAATAGAAATAGCTACACTTTTTATTGATTGGATGTAGGTGATAGAATTATAACTGTGGATGAAATGATAACGTTTCCTCTAAGAAATCTTCAAATAGACGCTGCCATTAAGTGTTTCCATTTTTTTCCAACCTATATTTTTTTCCCTATTTTACCAAAATTGATCTTAATCGACTCCATTATGTTTGATCAACATTAATTTATATGTAGAAGCAAAAAATATGCCTAACGACTTTTAATGAATTTCACAGACACAATTGTTTTGTATTTCGCTTTGTAATTTTCTGTCATACACATTTAAATGTAAGTAGCTATCTCATTAATGGATACTTACATTTACAGAAAATATTCCCTACTACCATACTGCATACTTTGTTAGGTAGGACCCATAAACCCCTTTCCAAAATATGCTCGCTTTAAATATAAATAAATGGGGGGTGGTCCACTTACCCTTTCCTACAATGTAAGTGGGTCTCCCACGCCATTTTGTAAAGAATACGATGTTTAAAAATATTTAAAGCATTTTTTTCGGAAATAATGCTGAACTTGTCTTCATTAATAATGTACAAGATAAAATAAGTCAAAAAATTTAAACTGTTTTGCTTTAAAACTTTTGTATAAGGCTTTAAAAACGAACTGTTCTAAAAAGGGGGCCTATTTACCCTAACCAACCCTACTTAGAAAAAAAAAACTTATTTCTTTTCTTTTTGTATTGTCTGGAGATATCCTTTGATAAACTGCAACAGAGAATGTCTTTTTTAATAGTTGCTTAAAGCAAGGTTGTTGATAATTACTCGTTTTCATTGTTTCAATTTTTATTTCCAACTTTTCGTGTCAAAAATTGAAAAAATACTTTGTATTATTCAAGTTCATAGTTTAGGCTGCTCTCTTTATCTTACAACATAGTTATTAGTTGTGAGAACTAATAGTAAGAAATATATTTCAATATATATATTCAAAGCAGTGTCGTGGTTTTGGACGCCCAAAACTGGGTTTTGGCGAGACAGATGTGTTTTTCTGTCTAAAACTGTCTTTTACTGTCCAAAACTGTCGGAAAGTATGTCCAAAAGTACATGTTAAAGCTCAGGAGATTCAATGTAATCAGTATGTATTCACTACAATATTTGTAATGCATAAATACAAATATTGGTTATCCATGTAAATAAATCACACACATATATATATATATATATATATATATATATATATATATATATATATATATATATATATATATATATATATATATATAGTGTATGTACTTACCACAGTTTACGTCGGATCTGGACGAAATTTGGCAGGGAGATACTTGGGCGCCCCGGAAGGATCATAGGGTGGTTTTTGATCGGGAAAAAAGTACCGAACTGATCCGTTCGAATTTCGAATAAAGGACTTCAAAATGGCTCTTTCTACTTCAAAATGGCTCTATCTCGCGAAATACTTATCGGATCTTCTCGATCTTGGTCTCATTCGAAAGAGCGCAAAAAGTACCTGTTAGGAAAGTTTCCTTCTTAAGGTTTTCAAAACCACTCATCGATATCTCCACCCTGAAGAAAGATATAGGCATTTGAAAATTTGGAAATATCCATTTTAAATTGGATTCATAAAAATCGTCTGCACGAGCGTGAAAGAAATTAAATAGGGTGAAATAAATTATTAATGAGAAAAGGGTTTTGCCATTTTTTTCATGAGCATAAACAAATAAAATTCTTGCTTGTGCTTTAGGCTTCTCCTGTAACGGACGGATTTAAATACTTTTTGGCGATTGATTTATTTTTCGTACTGCGTTCTAGCAAACTAAGCTGTGCTTTTTCAAAAAAAAAAAAAAAAAAAGCGGTATGGAACTGGGTTAGTTTCGTATTCCATGCTGATGAGGGCATAATAAGCACGAAACTGCAGTCCATAGATCGAAATAACCCAGTTGGCGGTGTGTCGCACGCTTTTATCAGTTTCAAATGTGGATTTTATTGTTTGTTTGTATGTAACTCTGAATAAATTCTCGTTCTTTGCAAATATGAAAGTAATCTATTTAATACTATTACTAATACTAAAGGCTAAACTATGTTTTTGTTAATATGTTATAAGAGCATGAAAACTTAGCGGATTTTCAATAGTTTAAGTTTTGAATACCAGAGTATCGTGTAAAAGCGTATTAAAAAATTGAAATTATACAACATTTTAAAATAATTTCTTCAATTGTCTTCTTTCTGGAGCTTGGTTTGTGACCTGGCCATTGAACCTCGCCTTCTCTCTGTTCTAGGGAAATGCCAGTGGAGCGAATAATTCAGCCCCCAATCGGCAGTCGGAAGATTCGGGAGGAGCATCCAACAGGTGAGATTCCTGCCGATGTAACCGATGTTTGTTGTCTGCGCGGCGATTCATTGTAATGGGGGGAGGGGGGGGTTCGTCCCCATTTAATCTCGTGAATCTTGATGTGTTTGTTTATGGCAGTCCTCTAGAGTCCTAAAAATTTATACATGTACTAGCAGTACGGCACGGCTTGCGCTCGTGCTATAATTCAAAAAAATCCATTTGAGCTGGTGTAAATTTCTCTTCCCACCCTGAAATAAAGAATTTTATTCGTTAACTACTAATACGAAAGTTCCAAGCGTATTCAAACGAATTAATAAAAAGTAATGACATGAAGACGACAACTGTTCCCCAAAACATCTAAAAAAAAGTACCTAAGTTAAAAAAAATTTTAAAGCATCCAAAACTACCGTAGCAAAGTGTTTAAGGTTACGCAAAAAGATAATAACTTACAGCTAATTAATTCAGAAAATATAGCAATAAAAAAAACAATGACAATAAATATCACTCCGCTTAGATGAATTGTCTTAAATATTACCATAAAACAAAATGGGAAAAAAAATGAAAAAAATAAAATAAGAATGATAATAATAAATACTAAAAGGTAGACAATATTTCATTTGAAGGAATGAAATTTATGGGGCATGCAGAGAAAAATTAAGTGGCTCGTTGTCTACCAATCGCAAAGACATGAATTTTTGGCTGACGTTCGGCATTGAACAAAGTGACGAGAATAAGCAATCTTAATTGAATCGTTGATTTCAGAAACCACCAAAGTGTTCGTTTTTCAACGTTCGGAAAACTGAAAAAAAAAAAAACTTCTGCAGCTTAAGTTAGTCTAGTCTCCTTCTAGTATTTTTTTGCCAAAACAAAAACATGCTATTGGGATAATCTATCTTTCATTTAAATTTTTTGCCTCTAAGTTTTTAAGTTATAAATTTTTGAAAAAATAGCACTTGGGTGGTTTCTGCAATAAATGAGTATCCAAAGTGTTTTCTTAAAAATTATTATTGAAATGAGGTCAAACCATTAATTTTTACCTGTTTTGGTATCAAAGGTAAGTAAGTAACAGACACGTTTAAGTATAAACAAGAAGTTCTGCCGAGAACTAAGCGAGCCAACTTTCCCGTACGCATTTAAGCATACCGTACTCGATTTTGGACATGCGAAAAGATGCACGCCTATCATTGGTCGAATCGACTTGTTGATAGATCTCCTTTCGCCACCAAAACAAAGGCAATGCTATTCTGAGATACAGCCTATATGAATTCGCCCAGTTCTCCATAAAAATAAAAGACGAATATTTGCTTAATTCATAATTTCATGGTAGAAAATGATAAGAGCATTTTTATAACAAGCAACATTAAGTTCATGACAGGCAAACTTTCTTGCTAGAATTTGAAAGGAAAACAAATAGCAATAGAGCATGAGAAATTCGTGCCCATCGTATCAAAAAATCGTTTTCTGGTAATTTTTTTTTAATTGCTTATTTTGATTGTAAATGCTTTTTTAAATATTTTTCAACGCTGTATTTATTAACTTATAAATTAAATTGTGCAGCTGTTAGGTTTTTCGTAGGAATGTGGTTTTTAAAAATGATTAACAGGTAATTATTTATAAGGATAATACAAGGTTTTTTTTTTTTTTTTGAAAACTTTTTCAGGTTATTAAAACTGTTAAATATATAGGCTACTTTAATGTGCATTAAATCTTTTTATGCAAACGTTACACTTTTTTGCTATTAGCGCGAAAGTATTGGAAAATATAATTGAATCATTTGTACAATATATTATTTTGCAAAGGGAAGGGGCTGTTATACATCAGTAAAGCTTTTAACAAGGTTATAAAAATTTGGAATTATAGCTGTCGATTTCTGTAAGTCCGCTGAATTTAATGTTACTTTCACGCTTGTGAATTTAATAGATATAAATATTCCATTTCGTTTCCTATTCTGGTAAATCGTTAGTGGTATCTGTGAATAACTTTGGGGTATATAAAGGCATAATTTGTTCTTCTGCTTGTCTTCCATTCTTTTTACTCCATGAATGTTTGATGTAACTGAAAATTAAGAGAGGGAAAAAATTCATATTTTAAGGTAGCACTAAGTACTTGACAGTAAACTTTTTTTAATTTTTAAATTAGACGAGATGTTAAACGAAACCCAATAAATACGGTTTTTAAGGGGACTAAATCATTTAATTTCTTCATTTAAAATTTATGTACCTTGTCCGCACGAGATACATCATCAGGGCAAGTGATCCGGAAATTTTCTTCATTAATAATTAGTCGGATAATCACTAGAAACGATTTATAGAAATTCCTGTTTAAAGAAAATGTATATGAACATTTTTAATTGTCTAATGATTAATAATTCTTGAACTGATAACACAGATGCTAATATATGTACACATATCGCATCAAGAGTAATTGTAAAAGAATATCTATACCTTAAAATACAAACACTTGAGTAAACATTTTATATTTTCCCCCTTTTACTTAAAAATAAATTTGTAAGATACTATCTTGTTCGCAAAAAAAAAAAAAAAATCAAAAATATGTAAAAATATGAAATATAGTATTTTTGTAGCACTCTCAGAACTGTTTTAGAAGGGCGCGAACATTCATTTTTCCTATCAATCAAGAACAGTAATCCATTACATTTAGAGCACTTGTTTTAAGTTTTAAAAGAAAATTGCATTTCCGTAAATTGCTTTCCGTGTGTACATATAGGTGGCACTACTACATGTTTTGGGATGATTTTGCATAGAAGTTATTTCTGTGTTTATTTTTGAAACAAAACACTTTTTAGCTTGATTCTAACAGTTATAAATATTTATTTTACGATGACAAGGCAGCTAATACTTACCCTCCCCCCCCCCTCCTAGCACGACGTATACACTCTGTTTTGACATTTTTCTTTCACTTCCCGTACTTTCCGAACCTATGGGCGGCGATAGGCGATTGATTGACAGCAATTCGACCAATGATAGGCGTGCATCTTTTCGCATGTCCAAAATCGAGTGCGGTATGCTTAAATGCTTCCCGTACGTCGCCATCTACATTCCAGCATCTGATCAATATGCTCTTGATTATCTGAGACTGATAATTATGTCAAACATACTTTTTTAACACTTAAAGCTGATTTCTAAAAGCAAAATATACCCCTACCATCAGATAAAATATGCTCAGGGGTCCCGTTGACGCGCTATAGCGCGTAAAATACGCGGATTTCAGGAAAGGGACTCAATGCTTGAAACTTAGCGCTTCCCATGGGACGCGCTAAAATTCGTCTTGTGGGACGTTAGTGTAAAATTTAGGTGGTGCGGATTATCTATGCTTTTTTTCAACCAACGCACCTATGACGACTTCGTTGTCTGTAATGTCATTTATTTTACGCAGCCTGATTCTGTAATGGTGTTTATTTTTGATAATAGATTCAACATTATTGTTTCACCTTATTTTTTTCTGCGGAGTGCGGGACCCACTATTTTTAAAATGGACCCACTTTTTCAAAATCAGTGGGTCCTTGGGACCCAGCTTTGTGAGTATCTAGCGGGAGCCCTGATGCTTGTAAAAAGTGAATAAATGAAAAATAAAGTTGTAGCACCTTCTGAAGGATGTAACTGTTATAGTTCTTCCGTAGAAAAATTTCTCAGTCGTTTTCAAAAAAAAAAAAAAAAATTGAAAATACAAAGCACATCAAAATATATTTTATCACAGAAAGAAAGAAAAAAAAACTCGCTCGTTAATAAAATGTCTCGAATTTCATTTTTAATCCATTGTCCCCCCCCCCCAGTTGTAATATATAAATAAACAATAAAACGCTCTTTTCAATGAAAAATTCTTTCTACAAAAAAATCGTCTGCCAAAAAGTTAAGTAATCTCTACTAATTATAAAGCTGAAGGGCTGTCTGTCTGCTACGCGCGTAGCGCCAAAACCGTTCCGTCGATTTTCATGATTTTTGGCACAAAATTAGTTTGTAGCATGGGGTTATGCACTACAAAGCGATTTTTTGAAAATTTTATTTCGTTCTTTTTCTATTCTAATTCTAAGCAAAAATTCGATAAAATATGTAAGAAATATTTCATACACATTTTCAAGTCTTATGTCATTTGAAAGCTTGAAATTTTCTGCTAAAAATGATTTCAGTTTGAAGTTTCTACGAGCATTAGAAGAGCTGTGATAATTGTTTTTAGAATCCCGGAAATTCAAGGCTTACCTTCAGCAAAGCAAGCCAAACGATTCTGAAATGGTTCAGCTCCAGAATAAAATTTGTTTGAAAATAAAGATCAAATGAATTATTTTATCAACGGAAATCAACTTTTCATGTTGTATCCATGGTTACGTTTTTATTTCGTTTATTTGTTTCGTTCTTTTTTCCTTAATAATTTTAAAATGTACTTGTGTTTGTAGCAATCCAAACTCCAAGTCTTATTAAAATTAGTCACATGAAATATAATAAAACCGTGATAAGATGACTCCTGTCAATCAAATGAGAAAACGAGTCCTTTCCTTAAAACAGGTAGAGAAAGAAGAAACTGACGCGTACCATTTTTGTGAGTTTAGAGACATTTTGGCGATCTGACAAGTTGTATGGAAGAGGGAATAATTCTTTAACTGAATGAGGTCAAAAAAGAGACAACATGGTAGTAAACCATTCTAAATTTATCGTCTGCAAAACATATTTTACTTCATTATTAATTTGTTTCAATATAAATTGCAGTAAATGGCTTGAGTGAACGAATTTAGCTTTTAATTTTATCGTTTGCTGCTTGATGTTTGTCGATGTTTATTGTTTTTATTATCATTGTGAAGTTTTTATTATCATTGACAAAATTTCTATGATTAATACTTAAAATTTTTAGGATGAGTTGAGTTGAAAAGAAAAAAGTGCTCCAAATATATTTTTGCAATGTGATTATTTATTGTTGGACTGTAATTTGCAGCAGTAATTGCATTTAATAAATAATAAAAGACAATTTTTGGCGACTTTTTTACAATTTCGCATTCAATTCTATTTCAGTATATTTACTGCTATCGTATTGCGATATTGCAACGTACTTTCTAAAGTGTCATTTCGGAAAATGTATTATTTTGTTTTTGAAGTTAGGAAAGAAAACTTTCTTCTTCTTTTAAACTTTGGTAAGATTTATGTTGGTTTCTGTGAGCAACAAAATTGTTCTTATTTTCTCTTTTGGCTTATTTTTGTGCACCTCCCCTTGGAGTTGCATTTGAATGTCCCCAAAAGGTCATTCCACGTCAAATCGCCTAAAGCTATGTGCCGTCATGTCTCCGATTTTGTTCATTATTTTTTTACGAATAGATACCTACGAGATAAGTTCAAATAAATTTTTTTAGATTTTTTGAATAAAAATTTAGGGTTGTAGAATTTTTTGAAATTTTGATTTTTTCAGAATTTTTGCTTTCTTATTTTTGGTATGCATTTTGAAAAAGCTCTATAACTTGCTCAATTTTTATTCAATTAAGCCATTTCACGTGTTGTTTTAAAGCTAATTATTTTCTCCTTCAATATTAACGACAAAAATGAGATTGTGAAAAATAGAATTTTGCCAATGGTCCTCTAAAATCGGATTTTGTGTTTTTTCAATTGGTATGTTCAGTAGGTCATATCTCCGGAATACCAACTAAGAACTGCACAATTTTTTTTCAGTTATGACAACATCATATACTTTTTATGTAAAAAAAAATTAGGAGGGTGTTTTTTGTTGTTTTGGAATAAAAAAATCAAACGTGTTTTTTCAGTTGTTATGACCATATTTTTTTCTGCCATGACAACATCATACCCTTTTTGTGCATAAAAAATTAGGAGGGTGTTTTTTGTTGTTTTGGAATAAAAAAATCAAATGTGTTTTTTTTAGTTTGTATGATCAATAGGTTATATCTCCGGACTACCAACTAAGAACTGCACCATATTTTTTTTCTATAATGAAAACGTTATGATCTTTTTATGTTCAAGAAATTAGAAGGGTGTTTTTTGTTGCCCTGAAATTTAAAAAATAAATAAATTTTTCAAAAAAAATTCTTTAAAAATCAAGTTTTCGGTAAGTTTAAAAACTCTGTAAAATTAAAAAAAAAACTATGCTATCACAAGGAAGACCACGACATGGCAGCTGAATGGCATTTCTTTGCCACGAGTCAGGGCAAGAATGCATGCGATGGAGTAGGTGGCACAAAAAAAAAGGCTTGCGATAAGAGCAAGTCTTCAAAGAACTGTCGAAGGACAGATTTTAAATGCACATGATCTATTTCAATTTGCCTCTCAAAACATAAAGGGGATACAGATGTTTTTCACTACAGCAGCGGAAGTGGTTGCAAATGAAGATTTTTTAAAGCAAAGATATGAAATAGCTTTAGGAATAGTAGGCAGCAGAGAGAATCACTTCTTCAAGCCATTAGACACGAAGAATATATTAGTGAAGAAGGTTTGCGTGTCTGAAAAATCTTTTGTTGCCACTGTCGGAACATCGTACAAGAAGATATTGTTATTCATGAATGTTTTATGCTTTCATTTGATAACAAATTAAAAATGTTACGTAGATTTCAGAATAATGGAAATCAAATATAAAATTCTTCCAACCACCAAGAACTCGCGAGTCTTTTTTTGTCAAACCATGAATGAAAATATATTTAAAGACATTCCATTTTATTTTATCGTTATTCCTATCGGTTGATGGAGTGGCTAGCAAATAATTACTGAAGAGTAAAATAATTATACAGTGACTTTTCTCTACCAAAACATGCAAGCAATATAGAACAATATAAAACTACCATCAAGTGATACATTTTCATCTGCTTGTGACGTGTGATGCTAAGCGAATCTCAAATTTAAGTTTCAAAAGTTGATTTTAAAGTAATTTTTTTGAAAAAAGCATCTTATATTTTTATTTCAAAATAATAAAAAACTTTTTTCTAATTTTTTGAACATAAAAAGAGTATAATGTTTTCACAATCAAAAAAAAGAAAGAAAAAAAATAGCTTAGTTCTTATTTGGTAGTCCGGAGATATGACCTATTGATCATACCAACTGAAAAAACACATTTGATTTTTTTCTCCCAAAACAGCAGAAAGCACCCTCCTCATTTTTTATGCATAAAAAGGGTATGATATTGTCATGACTAGAGATGAAAATGGTCGGAAAAAAACCGGAAATTTTCGGAAAAAAAAACGGTTTTTTTCCTTTTTTTTTCCGAGGAGGTTTATTTCCACCCCGGAAAAATTGAATTTTTCCATTTACCTTTTAAGAAAATGACTAGAAAATCTTTTGTTTGTATAATTGTTAGAAGCGTTAATTTATTGAATCCTGCATTTTTGTTTTTCATTTAAATCGCCCAAACATCTTGATGCAAAAGCATATAGCCATTATTTTCGTTTTTTTTCCTTATTTAATTACATTGCAGGTATCAAAGAGCATTTTTTTTTAAATCGTGTACAAAATACTAGTTTTTTAGGATAATTATGAAGTTTGGATACTGAAATTGTGCTAAAATGTTCAATTTCTGGTCATACTCCCCGATAATTTTCAGCATGGAAAGCAGAAAAAAAGATAAAATTTATCCAGTTTTTAAGGAAACATTTGAAAATTGGCCATTTTTTAAACATTACGTTCTCTACTCTAGGACAGCACAATTTTTAATTGAAAATGTTAAAGCAATAGTAAATAAGTACAGAAATTTATGTTAAAAACACATTTTAATATTTCGTAATAAGTGAATCACTGCTCAATTAGGTAAAAAAATAATTCTGATTAAATTCCAACTTTTGTAAACACAACAGGTTTTATAATTGGCCTACTATTAGTGAATTTTTGATATTAAAAGTGCATAATTCATTTTTTATGAAAAATTACATATCGCCACTGAAAGGTAAAATTATTTCATTATTGATAAGTGCTTATGCACAAAAATTTTCGTTTATTCATATGAATTCTTTCATACAAAATGCATTACCTCACTTTTTAACTGATTTTCTTTATGTACTTCCTCTACTTTGTGTATGTATGAAATAAACTGTCACATACATATTCAATTCTGTATCATAGATTGATCAATTTTCTGTTAAAAATTGTTCATTTCCTTTTGGTATTTAGATATTTTCCAAAATTTTATATTAATATGCAATATTACTAACATTATGACAGCATATTTACAAAAAATTTAATAGCTTAATTTAAATATTTTACATATCTTTCAAAGATTTTTATGTGTCTAGCAATTCAGAGTTCAAATCGTACTAAGATAATAATTATTAACGTTCTGTGTATTTAAAGTAGCACAAAATATAAAATAAATAACTAAAAAAAATTATTAACTATATTAAACTATATTAAAGTAAGTTCACTTACCTTTATTGCAAATTCCAAGCAGAATTCAACGCTATCAACTATTAAAACTCTCTCAACACAACAACTCTACACAAAAACTTCTTTAGCAAAACCAACGTCCTTTTAGTGAAGAACTAGTTTTACTTCTTCATGAAATGAATAAGCATAATTTCAGCCACAGAACTAATTTTCCTATGTGATCTATGCGAACTAAATGTATATTGCCGTGCTTGCTAAGCACATAGTAGAATCTGCAATTGAGCTCAAACTGAGATATTGCATTTTAAAGAGCTGCGCCTCCATATATTTTGTTGTGATGACTTTTTATTCAGCAGATTAAAAAAAAAAAAGTTTCCAATTACAAATGACTACAAAACATTTTATTAATAACACATACGAAACAGAGAGCAACCTCTAGTTAATAACTCTGGTTTTGTTGAAAAGTAGGGGTATGACTATTGTGCTTATCAAGGCAGTGCAGTAAGTTGAAACTCCAGTTTAAATTTTGTTCAGGTTTAGAAACCATTACGCAGTTTATAGTTTTCTATTAGAAAGGTTAAAAAAAAAAAAGTTGTTTAATTTTTATTTGGATTTAGATTGGGTGGGGAAAAACCAGAACTCAATAGTTTTCATTTTTAGATTGTGAGGTTATATTGCAAGGGAGAAAAATCATTCTGATTTTTCTTTCAAACACTATTATTGGTGTTTGAAAGTATCTACTTATTATTTTTAATGGAATGGTAGTCTAAAATAGAAAATTCAATTGTAAGGGTTAGACACACTTTATCCAATATTAACAGTGAAATGACGATATGATTCATTTGTGGGGTTTGACCAAGAAAGCTTTGAGTCATAAAACAGAAAGGCTATTTTTAGCCTACTTTCCCGTTAAAAATAAAAGAAAGACGAAAAAAGTATTAAAAGTAGCTTAATGCATCTAAAAAATATCGCCAAGTCCAAAAAAAATCGCCAAGTTAAAAAAAATATCGCCAAGTCCAAAAAATATCGCCAAGTTGAAAAAATAAAGAGGTGAAATGAATATCGAAAAATTAAAAATTTGAAAGTAGGGTATTGAGAATTTGTGTGTCGGTCTGTCGGTCGGTCGGTCTGTCATAGTCTGTGGAGTTAGCGACAAAAACAGCCGAAATAATTCACTTCCGGATACCAGTGTGAAATTTGGTACAGGGCTTATGTACATATATAAGAACAAAAAACCGCCGGGAGACACTTGATCAGGGGTCATGAACTCCCATGATGACGTCATCAAGATGGCCGCTTTTACAGGTAAACACATTCGTTTAATTGCTTAAAACTCCATCATAGATTTAAATATTTCAAAACTCAACTATGTCATCTAAAAGCGCATTAAAAGATCTATTCAGAAAGATTTAATTTTTCTTTTTGAGGTCAAGGGCCCACCTGTGATGACGTCATCAAAATGGCCGCTTTTACAGGTAAATGCGCTCATGTAACTGTTTAAAACTCCATCATAGATTTAAATATTGCAAAACTGAAATATATCATCCGAAAGCGCTTTGAAAGAGCTATTTTATAGTGCTTGGTTTTATTTTCTAAGACAAATAGTTGAAAAGTTATAACAGTTTTAAACTGAAAATGTATAACAAACGTATTTACCTGTAAAACCGGTCATTTTGATGACGTCATTACAGAAAGGACTTTGACCTCAGAAAGAAAAATTAAATCTTTCTAAACAGCTCTTTTTAAGAGTTTTCAGATGATATAGTTGAGTTTTGAAATATTTAAATCTATGATGGAGTTTTAAGGGGAGTTAAATAAACGTATTTACCTGTAAAAGCGGCCATTTTGATGACGTCATTACAGGTGGGACCTTGACCTCAGAAAAAAAAAATTAAATCTTTCTAAATAGCTCTTTTAAAGAGCTTTCAGATGATATATTTGAGTTTTGCTATATTTGAATCTATGATGGAGTTTAAGGGGGAGTTAAACAAACGTATTTACCTGTAAAAGCGGCCATTTTGATGACGTCATCACAGGTGCGCCCTTGACCGAAGAAAGAAAAATTAAATCTTTTTAAATAGCTCTTTTAAAGAGCTTTCAGATGATATATTTAAGTTTTGCAATATTTCAATCTATGTTGGAGTTTTAGGAGGAGTTAAACAAACGTATATACCTGTAAAAGCGGCCATTTTGATGACGTCGTTACAGGTGAGACCTTGACCTCAAAAAGAAAAATTAAATTTTTCTAAATAGCTCTTTTAAAGAGCTTTCAGATGATATATTTGAGTTTCGCTATATTTGAATCTAAGATGGAGTTTTAAGCAGTTAAACCAACGTATTTAACCTGTAAAGGCGGCCATTTTGATGACGTCATCACAGAATGACCTTGACCTCCGATCAAGTGTCTCCCGGCGTTTTTTTTGTCCTCCTATGTGAATATAAGCCCCACATAAAATTTCAGACTGGTATCCGGAAGTGAAATATTTTTTCACTTACTCCACGGACTATCTGTCGGTCTGTCTGTCCCCCCCTAATAACTTTTGAATGAACATTCCGATTTGGACAAACTTTTTTTTGTTGGAAAGATCTCGGCAAGTACAGCTCATTCCCATATTTGATTTTTTGATTTGAACAATTTTTGGTTCAACATTGAGCCGTTCAAATAACCGGTCCCGCGATACTAACTTTTGAATGAACAGTCCGATTTGAACAAACTTTTTTTTGTTCGAAAGATCTTTTCAAGGATACTTCATTCCCGTATCTACATTTTTGATTTGAACAATTTTTCGTTCAACACTGAACCGTTCAAACAAGCTCTCACCCATAACTTTTGAGTGAACAGTCCGATTTAAACAAACTTTTTTTTGTTCGAAAGATATCGGCAAGGATACTTCATTACCGTATTAAAATTTTCAATTTGAACATTTTTTCGTTCAACATTGAACTGTTCAAGCAACCTTTCTCCACCTAATAACTTTTAAGTGAACCGTCTGAATTGAATAAACTTTTTTTGTTCGAAAGATCTCGGAGAGACTCGTTCCCATATTTTACTTTTCAATTTGAACCATTTTTCGTTCAATGATGAACCGTTCAGAAATTTTTTTACCATGAGCGCCTACTGGGAAATTTAAATTGAATGTTGATTCTAAACTTAAAGGCGGATTTCCTTCAAACTAACTTTGTAAGAAAACAGTTTTGATAAAAAATGTATGTTAAGTACTTTTCTGAAAAAATCTTTTGTGAGGACTCTGATTCCGACTCCGACTCCGCAAACATGGCGGAAATGCAGGCTCAGAAAAAAATTACTGACTGGGCTGACGACTTTTTGTTTATTTATTCATTTTTTTTGTTTAATTTATTATTATTATTTTTATTTATTTATTTATTTATTTTTTTTGGCAGACGATATTTTTTTTTTTTTTTTTGATTACAAAAATTGTTTATTCACGAGAGCATTTTATTCTTTACTTATATTTAACAACTGGCAACGGATTAAAAATAAAATTCGAGATATTTTATTAACGAACGAGGTTTTTTTCTTTCTTCGATAAAATGTGTTTTGATGTTCTTTGTACTTTTATTTTATTTTTTATTTTTTTTTTCATTTGAAAACGATTGTGAAATTTTTCTACGGAAGAACTATAGCAGTTACATTCTTAAAAAGGTGCGACAAAACTTTATTTACTCGTTTATTTACTTTTTACGTGTCCTGATCATCTGATGAGAGGGGTATATTTTGCTTTTAGAAATCAGCTTTAAGTGTTATAAAGGTATGTTTGACATAATTTTCAGTTTCAGATATTCAAGAGAATATTGATTAGATGCTAGATTGCCGATGTCGATATACGGGAAAGTAGGCTCGTTTAGTTCTTGACAGAACTTCTTGTTTTCCTATTAAAACCTACCTAATTATGCGCATTTCTGCCATCAGGAAAAATAATATGTGTTGATTACATTTGTTTTTAATGATTAACCTTTTAAATGGTCCAAGAAAAACAAAACTATTAAAAAACGCTTTTTTTAATTGTAAAAAAGTCAATTTTTCATTTTTTTCTAATTTTTTCCGGAAAAAAACAGGAAAAAAAATGGTTTTCTTCCATCGCTTCAAAATTTCCGGAAATTTTACATCTCTAGTCATGACAGAAAAAAAAATATGGTGCAGTTCTTAGTTGGTAGTCCGGAGATATGACCTATTGATCATACAAACTAAAAACACACATTTGATTTTTTTATTCCAAAACAACAAAAAACACCCTCTTAATTTTTTATGCACGAAAAGGGTATGATGTTGTCATGGCAGAAAAAAAATATGGTGCAGTTCTTATAGTTGGTAGTCCGGAGATATGACCTATTGATCATATCAACTGAAAAAACACGTTTGATTTTTTTATTCCAAAACAACAAAAAACACCCTCCTAATTTTTTTTACATAAAAGGTATATGATGTTGTCATAACTGAAAAAAAAAAATTGTGCAGTTCTTAGTTGGTACTCCAGAAATATGACCTACTGAACATACCAATTGAAAAAACACAAAATCCGATTTTAGAGGACCATTGGCAAAATTCTATTTTTCACAATCTCATTTTTGTCGCTAATATTGAAGGAGAAAATAATTAGCTTTAAAACAACACGTGAACTGGCTTAATTGAATGAAAATTGAGGAAGTTATAGAACTTTTTCAAAATGCATACCAAAAATAAGAAAGCAAAAATTCTGAAAAAATCAAAATTTCATAAAATTCTACAATCCTAAATTTTTATTCAAAAAATCTAAAAAAATTAATTTGAACTTATCTCGTACGTATCTATTCGTAAAAAAATAATGAACAAAATCCATGACATGACGGCACGGCCGACTATTGAAATTAGGTGATTTGACCAACAATAAGCCCAAGGGGATGTTTTACCCCTTTTACGGGGTAAATCAGTGTTAATTTCAATGCAAAAAAAAGTGATATGAATTGGTGATATATCGCCAAGCTTTTGGTCGCCAAGTTGGCGATAAATCTGGCGAAAAAGATATTTTTTTGATCTGGGTTCAATTTGGCGCTATTGGCGATATTTTGCGAAAAATCCTCTGAATTATGTTAAAATCGGCGATATTTAAGAGATTAATCATTGTAAAACATTTTTTTGCATTGTTTCGTGGCAAACTAGGGATGTAAATGTTTAAATTGTTATCTTGCTCACTCCAAACACCATTTTAGCACTTAAGGCATCTACTAAGAAATTTACACGTAAAAGGAAGCAGTGTGGGGTCCATACCAATTTTTTATATCATACTTTGAAGGAATTATGGTTGAATTATAACTAAAATAGAGAATTTTTCTGCTATATCATTTTTTTACAAATGAACTTTTAATTTTATACCACGGGCAAAGCCGTGCGGGTGCCTCTAGTAATGAATAAAATAAAACAAATGAAGAAATGAACAAAAAATCATCTGCACAGTTAGTCATTTTTTTTATGAGACTGCATTTTTGCCATGTTGTGCAGTCGGAATCAGAGTCATCACTGCAGATTATTCAGAAAATTACCTTACATACATTATTTGTCCTAAAACCATTTTCTTACAAAGGTAGTTTGCAGGAAATCAGTCAGGATCATCATTCAACTTAAATTTAACTCGTAGGCGCTAATGTTAAACTGTTTTGAGCGGTTCAAAATTGAAGGAATAACTATTCAAATTAAAACGTGAAATATAGGAATGAGGCGTCCTGGCCGAGATCTTTGGAACAAAAAAAATTTATTCAACCCGAACTGTTTACTCAAAAGTTATTAGGTGGGGGCAGGTTGTTTGAACGGTTGAATGTTGAACAAAAAAATGGTTCAAATCGAAAATTTAAATACGAGAATAAAGTGTCCTTGATCAGATCTTTTGAACAAAAGAAAGTTTGTTCAAATGGGACAGTTCATTCAAAAGTTTTTTAGGGGCGGGGAGACTGACCGACAGACACACATTTTTCCCCATCTACCTTCCAATTTTTATCCTACCAAAACCCTACCTTCCAATTTTTAATTTTTCGATAATTATTTTACTTTTTAAGACTTTTTCTGTACTTGCTTCTGTCATGGTTTTCACCTTTTGCTTCCGGTTGCAGAGTAAGTTAAATCCAGCCGCGTGAACTTTAACGCACTTCCGCTTTATAGTGGAGTTGAGTCGAGTACAATCATTGGCAGGACTTCGACTGGAAGCTTTAAATCCGACTGAAATTGTTGGAGATAAAACTTGCAATATTAAAGCAAAAGAAGAAATAAAACGAATGAGATTAGCTAACAATCAACATGTTAGTCTAGTTCAAAAATTTGCTTAAGTGACTTATTAAAACAGGATGTCCCTAGGCAGCCGCTCAGAACAATAGAAAGCTATCCTGCCGGGTTGCCATCTAGCATGCTTTATCGCACTTTTGGCAACTAAGTTGTTCTTAAAAAAATTAAAGTTTTTTTCCAAACTGCCTTTTAAACAAATTCAACTTCTGACAGTTTTTTTTCAAATGCAGGAACATTTAAGGACTATATTTTGTCTCTAAAAATATCGTTGTCCCTTCTTTGGGGATGTTTATGCTGATGAATATAATCATCAAGCCCCCCCCCCCCCCCAGAAATTAGTACGTCTGTACTTTTACCGCCATTCTTTTAATAAAAGTATAAAAACGTTTGTTTCTTTGATCATTAATGAATACGTTATTAAAAATGTCAAATTTGAGTAACTTTAATCTGCTCTGAAATCGCAGAGCCCTTCCCTCCCTCCCTAAATTTTCGCAAAAGGGCGCACCTGATGGGTCCAGACCCGCCATTTAGGGAGCGGGCAGGGGGGAAATTCCCCCTCCCCCCTGCATAAAAAATCAATGAACTTAAAACAAGTGGGCCGGGTTTTTGTTGTTTTTTAGCAAAATCTACATTAAGTATCATCTTTTGCTCCCTCCCCCTTGGAAAAACACGAAATGATGGTACTGATTGATATGACCTCTAGAGCCCAAATTGCTTAGGGCCCCAAAATGGCAAAAACTGTACCAGCCAATGGTCGAACTCGAACTAGTAAAGTTTGACTACGAGAGTGGGAGCCTGAAAAAGCTTTTGGCTTCGAGTTCCATGATATCTTAATCAGTTCCTGTGCATATATGCATATAGTGAACACTATATGCATGAGTGCAAGGGGGTGGCTTTTTCTTCTTTTTATGAAAAAACATTAACACACTCCCCCTCCTCCCCTCCAGGGGCGGATTTTCGCCACGGCGTTTGGGGCCTGAGCTCGGTTACCCCAACAAAAGAAGGCACCAAATGTCTGTCACATGAATTTTTTTCATAAAGTACTTTATTATTTTATAAAAATAAATTATCCGTTTTGCCTCCATAAAGACAATTTTAGTGTTTAAATTTTAAAAAGCGGATTTTAATTGTTGTTTACAAATTAACGTTCAGGGTTGGGAGGGGAGGGGGTACTTTTTAGCATTTAAAATTTAAAGGGTGCACCATCATTCTTTGGATATGGGCACACTTCTTACAGAGCTGCATCGAAGCAGTTAGTAGATCATGTTGTTTATGAATGATGATATGCCTAATTGAAAAATTTTAAGTGCTTATGCAATGAGTCCAGAATAAAGGGAAAGCGTTG
>JAXGGA010010441.1:0-46824 GCA_038373865.1 Uloborus plumipes | reverse complement strand
ATTACGTGCTTTCTTGTGCAGAGGAGGAAGTAGAATTTTAACGTGTTTATATATATACCGTCAATTGGGGTAAGTTTGGCTTTTGTGAGTAACATTGGCACAACAAATGAAAAGAGATTGTCAATATCAGCCATTCTCACTCAACCGTTGGTCCACTAGACCGGCAACTGTCTGCGGTATGACATTTACACAATGAAGTTAAAAATACAAGACAACGTGTCTACAAGTACAAATAAAAGGTTAAAATAGAGTTAGAAAACTCTAGCAGATAGCTATTTCGGGGCTATTATGAATGAAGCCCCATCATCAGTGCAAAAAGATGATGGTTCACTGACACCAGTCAAGTGAACCAGGAATGCGAGAAACGTGAGGGTAAATAAACAGAACAGGAAGAGTAGGTACGCAGAAACTATTACGTCAAGGGTTGGACACGACAACTGCGCAACAAAAAATTACGTCACAGACGAAAAAGTTTTTAAATAAGGGATTTCCAAATGTTCGGGAAAGGAGGGGTGCTAGACAGATCATTGACAACTAAATCTGAATAATTTTCCTGTTCTGTTTATTTACCCTCACGTTTCTCGCATTCCTGGTTCACTTGACTGGTGTCAGTGAACCATCATCTTTTTGCACTGATGATGGGGCTTCATTCATAATAGCCCCGAAATAGCTATCTGCTAGAGTTTTCTAACTCTATTTTAACCTTTTATTTGTACTTGTAGACACGTTGTCTTGTATTTTTAACTTCATCAATTGTACAAAGTTTTCGACTGCTTTTCTTACAATTTACACAATGGTTTTGCTTTGCATTAATTTTGAGATTGCTTTCATTATTTTTTTTCTCTCTCTCTCTCTTTTTAAACTAAAGGTTGATTTACGCTTGTACAATAAATGTAATAACTTACCTTCAAATTTAAACATTTCTATGCGTAAGTCATAATAAAAATATTACAGTTAAGTTATGTAATATTTCTTTAATCCCTGGTTTTTTTTTTTTTTTTCCTTTTTTGTAATGGAAAAGAAAAAAGCTCACAGTACCATGAAATTTCTTTATGCACTTTTACCGGTCTGAGGGCAAAAAGGTTGAGAAGCGCTGGTCTATGTACTATATTAGGCATAGGGGTATGATTACCTCTTATTCGTATCAATGGATTTGTCAAACGTAGCGCAATAGAATACGGCAACGTTTTGGAACCATTGGAACTAGGAATTCCTCTTTTTCACTTTTTGGGACAAAAAGAACAAAAATTGACAAATTTTGTGCAATAAACAGCCCTAGATGCAGCCGAAGATACTAACTCACATCAATAAAATTTCGCACACATGCTAACAATAACATAAGGCACTGTTGGAAATTTGATTTAAAAAAAAAGTTTTTTTCGTTGCACCCTACTGTTCACCCAAGGGTTTCCATACGCCACCGGTTTTACCTTCAGTTTTAAGAACTTAAAAAGTGACAAAAATCACGATAAAGAAAAGTACTATATGAATTTTGATGCAACACTAGCTATTTACTTGATGTAAAAAAACGTGTCCATGACGTATTTTTACAATGTTATACAACAGAACGCATGAAAATGTTTCCTCCAGTTAAAAAAATAATAATAATTCCTCACTTCACACTAAATCGAATGCTTATTGCAAAAGGCGGAAATTATTTCAGACGCCGAATGGACCAGTGGTTGATAAAAGAATTTTTCGGATTTTATTCTGGAAATTCCTCACGTGAACAAAGGTCTTGAATGGTACCTTGCAACGTGGTCATTCAACTTCACCTTTTGTGATGAAAACTTTCAATTTATAAATGTTTTGTTCAAATATTTTTTCCCAAAATGAAGTAAAATTCATTAAATTTCATTTTATTTCTTGTATTAATGACAAATTATGCAACGTTGATTCATTTTGGTTTTAATAGATATTTACCAAGTGGCACTCCTAAGATTTTACTCTTTCTTCCGCATTACACTACATTTTATTGCTTTTTCTTTTCTTTATTATTATTATTATTTTTACTTTAATAATACACTAGGTAACAATTTAACGCAGTTTCTATTAAGTTTGATTTTTATATTTTCTAGAGTGAAAGAGGCATGCTGATTTCAGAACCCTCGTTAGTTGTCTTCTACTACGTTCGGTTTTTTTCTCTGTACTTCATTTACGTGAAAGATAGATTAGATGTAAACAAAGCTCTGCTTCATTTGGCGACGTCTATCACGTGTTAGACTTGGACAAGAATAAATTGTTGCCAACCAAATTGGTCAACATGTTTATTCCGAAGAAAATCCACAAAAGTTGCAAAAAGGCAAACCTTCTGGCAACCTGTTTGTTTACTTTTGATCTATATTTTGCATGATCAAAGTATACATTTTATGCGAATGTGAACATTTTCTGTTGGAACGGCATGTATCACAAAAAGCCCTATTATTCTCTGACATAAACCTTTTAAAGCTATAAAATCAAGTGTTCAGTATCCAAAATGTTAGTATTATTAGTGACAAATTTAAATCAACCCAATGAGGAATTTATAATAATTCTGTGTTCATCAATATCATAAAAATATAAGTTTTTATGTTATGCATGCAAAATTTAATGATTGTTGATTACCTAAAAAGCTTTTATATCTCCCCCCCACCCCCCTATGTTTTTAAAAATGTTCTTTATTTTGTGAATTGGTCCTCATACATCTTAAAAACTTAACTTGATAATCTAAAATTGAGATCATGTTTCGACTCAAAAATCATAGTCAATCAAAAGCAAGTCACAGCTTAAAGACAACCAAATCACTGCTCGCTAGTATAAGTTAAAACGAAAAATCAGAGTACTTAATTTAACATATTAAGTTAAATGTATTCGTTCATAGTTATAATGCTTTCGTAATAAAGTATAATCATTTATGTGGTAATGAATTCTCGTTCTAAATGAACGTGATCTGAATTTGCACACGATTTAACAGTATGTTTCAGAAATAATCATCCCAATTTACGCTTAAGGGTAAACTAATTATTATGCGTACCCATTCAATTAATCAAAATAATATTAGTATCGTAAATACATTAGATTTGTGAAGTTCGTAGTGCAATTAACTTTTTACACATATTCTTTCCATTAACGTTTTAAAACTATCCAACGTTGTTATTTCTAATTTATTTTGGCATGAAAATGCGTTCGGAATCCTTTTGAAACACTGTGAGTTTAATAGATAGCGGAAGAAATTTTACACAAAATTCTACAAAAGACTAAACGTTGACGATGAATCTTCTTGAATTACTTGATAGAGAATGATAGGGCTACGTTGATGCATTGCTTTTGTAATATTTACAAAGCAGATCTCGAATATTGTTATTTTTTAATTATTATCACTTTTTTTTTAATTTCGTTTTTTTCAAAAGCTTTTCCCCCTCACTACAATCTATTTGATTTTTAACTACGATCTTGTTTGATTTAATTTGCTCAAACTCATTTTCCTCTCTTTAAAATTCAAAAAAGATAAATCGCAAATGATTACTGTTGCATCGGAAAACAAAACGCAGTAAGGCACAGTAAATGTACAATAAAATTTTAATACATCTGTTTTGATGTTTACAAGAAACCCTGTTAATAGTAAAGGCACTTAACCGTTTTCATCTCACGGTCTTTGATCTCACCACCCCCTTTCCTTGTTCATTTACAGTGCACTCTCAACAAAAACATTTTAGTTCTATTAAAACGCGTTATAATTGAAGGGCTTGGAGGATGAAGGGCTACGTTACATTTTAAAAAATGAACACTGTGAACAATGGTAAGCAATTTTTACAGGTAGGCAAATAAAATTGGGTACATCAAAAAGTAGATGTCATTAGACCAATTTCATACGCACACTAACGACAAAACCAGAAAACAAAAAAGCTCCAACAACTGCAACAATAAAACTGTGAACTTTAATTGCTCGCAATTTCTGCTTTGTCACATAACTCCTTCATCTCCCATGCCCTTCAATTGCTAAGATTTAACTGAAACCAATAAAGTTTAACTATGAGCTGATAGCTTCATTTAAAAGCAAGAAATTTCACTTTAATGGACATTTCATTAAAGCTTGGTTCATCTGACAAAAATTAGAAAGATGTCGAAAAATAATTAGTGTGAAAGTTTTACTTCCTTTTGTTAACAAAGTTCATCAATCCTTGACTCCTGATTCGTCAAATACAGTCGCAAATCATCCTCAACATAAAGCTTGAAGTAAGTTGTCGTAAACCGCAGAAGCTAGCTGAGAACAATGTCTGCTAGTTCTTTGTGTTATTTTTCAATACCTGTTCACTGTTCAGAAATTAGTTAACTACTCAGTTTTGCAATACTTTAGTTTCAACGCAGGATCGCACAATATTACATAAATTTTTATCCCATTTAAATTCTAGCATTATCAAAATACAGTGAAACCGGTGTATTAAAACACTGTTTACAACGATAAACCTGTCAACAACGATATTTTCTTTGCCCCCTACAAAATTCTTATTCATCCAGTATATTTTCAGTATGCCTAATGCGATAATTACATTCCAAATACACTTGCCTGTCTGTAACAATAATTTATGCCTGTGTTTTTAAACATAAATAAAAAAATTATTTATTTAATTACTTAGCTTTTTCAATCTTAAAAAAGGTTTCAAAGAGGAGATAACAAAAGATGGAAGCACGATTACTCAGGACAATTTAATATCTTAGACAACCACAGGAAATGTTTTAAAAAAGAGGAGAAATTTTGGAAATGCAGAAGGAAAAAGTAAAATGAATATAAAACGAAAATGACTGATAGGTGCCATTAGTGGTGATGTTAACCAAATTTTTATTTTGTGAAAATGTTCTTAGTACTGATAATTTCCAAAATATCTGTGCGTAGTACGTTTCATTTTAATTTCAAAAATTTAAAATTATTAAATGATTGAATTACTACTAATAAATTATTATTTTACTTCCATACATCATAAATTTTAAATATTTTGAATCAAGTTAGTTTAGGCTTTAAAGAAAAATAACTCATTTTTTTATGTGCACAAAATATGTATAGGTGCATGGGAAATTAATGCAGAAATGTTCAAATTATCAAAAAGAAGAACCAGACAAAACACAGTTCTTTTAGCTCTCAACAGTATTATTACAGACAGGTTTCACTCTAATCATGTATACTTCTTGGTACTTAAATACGTGCCCCAAGGAGTACCAAACTTACGTACAACGTACTTAAATACGTACCACCGGTTGAGAGCCGTGGGTCTTATATGTGCTGGAATGGAAGCGTATGACAGAACTAAAGAAGCTTTAAGCAACAAAACCATCCTTTTTTTTTCGAAATTCAACGTTCATTTAATTGCTACTTCTGATTTTGTGAGCAATTATGTGAATTGAATCTGATATATTTCAAGCTGCTTCATCCCATTTGCCTAACAGTTTACTTCGCACTCCTGACGCATAGCAAACGCAGTTAAGACTCCTACAAGACAAACAATTCTTGAACTTTTTTTGAAGAAAATGTTAGCAACGCTGTCTTGAACAAAACTTGAATGGACTTTGTGTTCTTCCGTGGTACTTAACAAAAGAATAGATTTATAACTTTGACCTCCCGTTACTCTTCGTGAAACTTCCTATTTTCTAGAAATTGCTTGTAAAGTGAAATTTTTGAAAGGGTTGTACGGTAATTAGGAAGTAGTTTACGAAGAGCTCTATGGACAATTAACCTGTGACTGAAAGCTTTCACAGACTGAATCAAGTTAAATAACATTGTTTCTGAGAGAATGCTCAACACAGAAAAAAAAAGTTCTAGACGTAACCTTTTTGTGGACAAGCCTGCCTTTTATTGCAAGACTCGTAACATTGGAAACTTCTATGCAGTGCATGAATTATATTTAGCTGTTTTTTTTAACTCTAAAGTTTTGTTTAGTAATTATTTTGGTTAGTTAAGCAAAAAACAAAGCAAAACTACATTTCTGATTTTTTTTTTTAAATCAAGGATTACTTTATGGAAGAAAATACCAATTACCTTTCGTTTTTCATAAAAATAATTACGAGCATAAAACGGTTGAACCTTTATGGATATGAAATTTAATAACATTTTCCAGCTATCCACTAATTTTAGCTTAAGTCATTAAACACCCTTTCTCCCCAAACGGAAGCACCTGCAAACTATCCTTTAATTAACCTTCCACATTCACTTACGTACCGTGTTTTTGCCGCCAAGTTAAAAGCAATAATTTACCACTCCTAAGACCTCGGAAGCGATTCAGTCTTCTGCGTAGTTTTGTAAAACAGTCAGGAAAAACATTATTCGTCTAAAGTTAAAAAAAAAAAAAAAAAAGTGGAAAATCTGAAAATTGGCCTCGAAATATTAAAAATTAATAAGCAATCTTTAACTGCTTGGTAATGAATCGCTTTAGAATGAGATGGATTTCTATTAAGTGCTAAAACATTTTCAAAGAATAGAATTAAGACCAGTGGTTGGAAAAACTACATATTTTTCGTAGCGAACTACAACTAGAACTACTTTCTTATAAATGTAGTTAACTACAGCTACAACTACCTTTTTTTATATGTAGCGAGCTACACTACTTTTGAAATGTAGTTGCTACTTCGCTACTTTTTAAAAAATAAATAAATAAAAAGAATATACCCTTTGAGGATCGACCGAGAAAATTAGAAAAGTGGTTTAAATTAAAAAATTACCTCATTCGAATATGGAAGAGAAATAGGAATTGTCTTTGAATTTATTTGTTACTTTTCCTTTTTGTTCCTTTTTTTTGCTAAAATTTGTCCTTTTTAGATTTTTTTAACAATTTTTACGAATATTCGCCACAAGAACCACCTTGTTTGTTTTCCTTCGTTCTCTTTTTGTTTACATTTTTTTCATTTATTATTATTTTTTTAAATTAAAAAGTAGTTTTCAGAAATCGCTACAAACTACTATTTTTTTGCATCGCACTACTCACTACTCTACTTTTTTCAAAAAGTAGTGCGCTACACTACAAACTACTGAAAAATGTAGCTACTACAGTAGTTTCGCTACTTGTAGCGCGTATTGTATTGTATATAGAACCTATAATTAGTCGCTTATTCGAGGTTGTTTGAAAATCTGTGATTTCGTTAATTATGAATCGAATCGTTTATTTCAGAAACCACCTAAGCGACAAACACTAAAAGTTCGAAAAAGTATTTTTACCGTAATTTATAAAAAAAATCGATTAGGATTTCAATATTTCAAACTGAAAAATATCCATTTTTAGGTATATTTCTTTCAGAAAATACTGTAGTAATTGCTATTAAATAGTTAAAAGTGAAGAAATAAATGTTTTCTTAAAATTAGAAATTTTGTCGCTTGGGTGGTTTCTTAAACGATTCAATTGTAAATTATTACAACCAATAATTTTAAATAGTTCACTTTTCTAGATCTTCCAAAGATTTTTCATGAGACTTAGTTTGGGGATTCTTACTGGCCATTTCATGTTGTAACTTTATTTGTAATGCTCTAGTTCTTATAGGATTAGCGGTGTAGATACTAGCATTTTCTTGAGAGAGAACAAAGTTTTCTAACAAACGTGCGAGAATTTCTAAGTAATGCATTTTTTTTTTTGCAGATTTTCTAGAACAGCAAATTTGGTTACTTGTGTAGAGAAACTTTCTTAATAATGCTTTTGCTTTTACTGTCACGTTTGCTTAGATATTAGGCGAAATTCATATCCTTTATGTTATGAAGTTTTGTCAATTGCTTGTCATGCATGATTAACTCGACAATTATTGGCTGTTATAAAAACGATAGTATTTAATTTTTCGCTATTTCCGTGAGAAGTTTATTTTTTAAACTGAAAAAAAAAAATGGATTTGAATTTTTTTATGGACAAACCGTAGGGATTATTCATGTACAATAAAAACATAACTCGTGATTCCTTACATTGAGAGTAGGAGTTACTGCCTTTAAACTTCTAACAAGCCCTGATTTTTGCTGCTGAATAAGAGTTGAAAATAAAATTGCAATGAATGACGAACCTACATAGGAAATAAAAACAAAATACCAAAAATTAACATGCAAATTAAGTTATATATTTGTTTAAAAATGACAGGTAATGTACAGTTATGACTCCTGCCGGGCTGGTACGAAATGACGTGATTGATTTGCTGGCCCGGCCCAGTTAACTACTACGCAAGAATGGGTGGGGCTCAGAAATTTGGTCCTGTCCTGTGTTTAGTTATTCTTTGGTGTGTGTGATGTTTAAGGTAACTTGCAAAAATATATCAAATATTTTTTAAATTTTGGTTATATTTTTGCTGTGTTTGTTAGTTCTTAATATTACTCGGCTGGTCAAAAATCGCAGCAAGCCAACAATGATTGTGGCAATGATGGGGATGGCTTTACTTTTAAGAGTGATGTCTGTTAAAAACTGGAAATTAGAGCGTGACAGCAAACATATTTTATAATTAGATCAATACCGATAGATCTAATTGTTTTAAAAAAGTGTCCAATTTTTTTCCAGTTTAAAAGTTCTCCCACGGAAATTTTTTCCTCACTCCTCACTATAAGGATTTTTGTAACAACACTGTTTAGTGTATTAATTCACTTAAATGAAACACACGAACAAATTTTAATGATTAAATTATACATTTATTTAAAATCAGTTGAAATTACGTCTGTGTCAAAAATACAACATGAAATATTGAATCGCTTATGGAATTTTTTGTAGAAAAGTCTAATAAAGGATCATAAAAGACAAAAAAAAAAAAGAGGTTCTACTGTAGTTGTCATAATACAATGCAATATGCTAACCAGCTTCATCAAAACAATACTAAATATATACAGTGAACTCTCACTTATACACCGCCTCATTTATGTGCCTTTTTCATTTATACGACGATTTTCAGTGGTCCCAGCACATTCCATAGTAAAATAATGATAATTTCATTCGTTTATGCGTCGCTCTAAAGATAAATATTTCACTTATACTCCGAATTTTTCGAAAAATGTGAACAATTTAATTCAAAATCAGTTTCAGTAATTTAAAATCATTTCTTGAAACATGAGCATATTTCTTCACTTTCCTCTTTAATCCTTCTCTTTTATTGCTCACGGAAGGCATTTTTTCCACATGAACTCGAGTTCGGAGAGGGACAATTATCTATTATGGGTCGTTTTAAAAGGACCAGATTGTGATTAGATATGCTACAATTTTTGTTTTCTCCTTATCATTGCAATTAGGTTCCAGTAGTTGCCAAACCGTAGTAATATGACCATTTTCTATATTCATGCTCTCATTAGAACTTATGTTGCATTTTAGACTTTTAAATAGGCTTGTTCACTTGTGCGTCTCCCTCACTTATGCTCCTTTTTCTGCTGGTCCCTTGGGCCTGCGCATAAGTGAGAGTTCACTGTATTTACTTACGAATTCAGTCTTTTTATCCAGTTGGATAGAAAATCCGAATTCTTACTTTTACAATAATGTTCACTTCATTTAGAAATGTTGACTTTATGTCCTAGTTGGCAAACAGCATTTTCCTGCTAATCGTCCCTTTATCAGCTGCGCCTATCAAAGAGGTACTTTTAAATGCGCAAAAATTTCAGTCACATTAAACCGACTTATCTTATTATTTCACCGACCTATTCTAACTGAGTGGGTAGAAAAATGAAAGCAAAAAAATCAAGTTCACAAATAGCACCGAAATTCTTCAGAACCGGCAAAATAAAAGCAGCTTGTGGCTTAGACATGACATGACAAAATCCGTTCCATCATGTCTAGATGCTGAAGCAGTAGACCACCAACGACTCCTGCAGGAGAATTTCAAATGCGGATACCTTGTCATTAAATACCGATCAACTACGTTCGCGAAAATTGCAAAATTAGAGAAGAAAATAACAGACTCAATGATATATCCAACTCCCAGCAAAAAGATACGAGGCATCAGTTGAACCAGCATCAAAGACATACATTCCAGATCGGCATTAACTTCGTAGTCAAAGAGACTTAATTTGCATCTGCAGCGCACCAAACCGCTCTCAGCGTAAGCTTAATAACATATGTTATTCAATCTGACGGATCCCTGTCTGAATTTTATACAAAAATATCAAGTCAAAAGCCATCCATCATCGCTAGCAGGAACTGTCCTGACAGAATCGAGTCAATGCATTCCCTTTTTTTTTATCTGCAGTGATTATGGTTTACGTGCTGTACCATTTCCAACGTATATTTCGGAAATGTTTTATTCTTCAAAGAGTTTTCTCTCTTAACTAAAACCTGTAATTTAAGACCCAGGTACAGGAAGAGGACAGCTCAACAGTTTGCCGGCGAGGGATCTCCAGTGCATAAAAATTATTTATGCATAGGTCACATAACATTTCACTAAAATTATTAAAGTTGGTTTCATATAGACAAATTCTAGCATAATATTGGGTATAAAGACATAAAAATGAATTTTTTAAATGTTTTTCTTTTAGTGAACTCTGAAAATTTTTAAAATGGAGATCTTGTTGTGTAATGGAATTGAATGCCAGTAATAGAAGAATCATCTTTTGTTTTGAATGCCTGACAGATTTTCTAGCTTCCGCTTTATATGGCAGGTTGACTTAATCCGTTTTCGTTATTAATTATTCCTCTATTAGGATTGACTTGCTGTATTTACACCAGAGTAAAACCTAGCGCAAAAGCTGGTAAGCAATACATGAGCCATTCAAAAGTTTAATCGATTGATTCATTTATTTATTTATTTATTATTATTATTATTATTTTTTTTTTTTTTTTGAAGTTTCAATTATGACTGAAGTTTTGATTTACAGCACCAGTACCAAAAATAAACTTGAGGATATATTGTTTGTAAACATTGGATTGATATTAAAATTTTTAAAACTAAAAATAATCTTCGTCAGATTTCTCCACTCCTGCTAGTTTATTTTTAAACTTTGAGACTTGAACTCAGAGGGAAAAAAATCAGCCAATAATTGCTGTAATAAGGGGATAAAATTCATCAACCGAGAGGTTCTTATGTATAAGACTGTGTAATAATGCTCATTATATCAATTCTAAAAATACAATCTGTTCTTTCTGAGCAAACAGTGAGCACTTTAAAACAATAAATAGATGAAATACTGTGAAATTGCTAGGCATTGTAATTATCTTCATTGGTTTTACTACTTAAAACGAAAATAGGAGAAGGTGTCGATTGATAGTCAAAACATGGATGAATAGTCGCGAGCCATATGTTAATCCTCTCTATTGGTTTGAACCAGGGCTGTTTAGTCGGAGAAAAAATTATCGACTCCAGCTCATTTCCATTAAAATGAGCCCAACTGCGACTCTCACTCCGCAGTCTCTTTAGAGCTGTAAACTCTTCGGGCAGACTCCGACTACTGGACTCGTAAGGACTCCGACTCTCTTATCCAAAAATTAGTCCGTACTCCGTACCCCTGATTTCACTAAATAAAGCAAAAAGAAACAATAAGTCCCAACCGACTTTTAACATGAAGGACCAAAGAATAACAACTTGTTATTTTTCTCATGAGTTTTGTTGTTTGAACTTAGCCGAAGTATTTAATTCAAATATGACTTGTTATCGGCTGAGCCCTAAAAGCTGCCAGGCTAGTGGTCGATCACTGATTCGATCTCAATTTTTTTTTCCGACGAAAAACTGAATAACCTGTCGATTAAGTACCTAAGGGGAACTTTTGCAATGTCTAGAAGTCCCCTCCCTGCTGAAATTCCACTCATTTGCGGTCATAACTTCGGAAGGTTTCGGAATGACTGAGCCGATGGTTCGTTTGCAAAATTCTTGGTATGATGGATTGGGTAAAAATGGCTGCGACTGAAACGCGTCGGCCGATCTGTATAATTATTGCTTAAAGAGTTCCCGCTGGCTCGTGTATTACGTACGAAATGATCAGCCTTATCCAATGCAGAAGTAAACGTTACGTATGTCTCGGATTGAAGATGGAGTGGTCCGAAATAAGAAAAAAATAAAGAGCAAAAGTTTCTTGGGATTTGAACATCAATAACAAAACAAGAATCTTATCTGCATCAGTAACCTGAAATTAGACGCATTTCTCATTTAAAATGTATACTATGTGGCCGTCTTTAATTTACTCGGTGCAGGCGAAAGAACAAAATGGAATATTTAACTTCGAATACTAAATATGATTACTGTAAGCCTAATGAGCTATCCCATTTGAATTTCTGTCCCACGTTCCAAACAGAGACCAAAATCGATTTGTACGATGAACACGGCGTTGGTTGTTAATTGCTTATCAGTTTTGGAATGCGGCTTTATGAACTACGATAAACAATGTAGTAAATGTTTTCAAAACAACAACTTTAATGTATCCAGTTCATCGTCACCAGTTCAAATAGAAGTTCCAGAAAGAGCAACAAATATTTTATTTCTTTTAATTAATTTATTCATTTATTAGTGTATTTATTTTTTGAATGAAGTGAAAATAAGAAAATGTGCTTGTATATTTCTTTCAAAAACTACAATAAGTTGCTCTTATAATGTAATAATTTAATTGGTTTTGTGTTTTTTAATACTTAAGTATTGTACAGTTTTATTAAAAGTTTATTGCACCAGTACATGATTCACTTGACCGATTTGTGAAGGAAACATAAAAGGCAATATTAAAAATATCTTCCTACGACATATGAGCCAATTTTATTATTTCTGCTTACATTAATGAATATTGTTGATTGCAGCAAAAATAGAAACATTCGGGAATTGAAAATAATGATAACTATAAGTAGCGAAATAGTTGCAATATGCAAAACTCAAAAAACTATGAGATTTTCTTTGATTTTATTGTCACCCAGCATTACCATATTGTTTTTAAAGAAAAACTTAGTAGTAGTGAGCCTTTAGAATGATGTATTTTCCCCTTTTTTTAATGAAAATCATGCGTAGAATTATACAAAGAATAATTTATAATAGGTTAAATGTCCGCATTTAAATTTTACGGATTATGTTAAAACGAATTATTTGAAAAACTTTTGTAATAACTGTTTTGTGAACTTGTATGCTCTTTATCACCGATTTATTCTTCATTTAGTTTGTATTTCTTTTGCATTATTATGTAGTAGAGGTAACTTAATACTACGTACAAATATACATCTACTTAAAATTTCTCAGTCCATCTATTTTTTTCCAACAGTTTTTTCCTTATTTGCTTTTAAAATAATTGTTATCCCACTATGAGGTTTATCCTATAGTATTGTACAGTTTTATTAAAAGTTTATTGTACCAGTACATGATTCACTTGACCGATTTTTAAATGAAACATAAAAGACAATAGTAAAAATATCTTCCTACGACATATGAGCTAAAAGAAGTTAGAAATTTACACAAGGAAGAAAGCTTAAAATTACCCTAGTTTTCTTTACCTTAAACAACATTCCTATGTAGGGTAGGAGTAACAAACATTCACTAGATCGTGATTTTATTATTTTAACTTATTTTTTCACACTACTTATAAGAAATTTTTGCAATTTTTTAATACTTAACACAATTCCTTGTTTTTTGCTATATTGTTACAGTTACACATATAAATAAATGTAGCAAATATAACGAATAATATGTAATGAAATTCCTTCCAGATTAATCATACTTTGCATTTTGTCTTTTAGGTTCCTATTTGTTTACCTAGAATGAGTGATGGAACTACTTCGACTCCAAATATCACCTCTGTAAGCATCAGAATGTAACTGAACGCGTCATCCCACAACTCCGCCTTTCTTTTCGCCTTCTTTTCTCCAGTACTTCCACCAACAGCCATGGCTTGCCCAAAGCCAACGATGGAGTTCTACTTCAATGAAAACCGAAGCCTGGAGTCAACCACAGACACAAGTGATAACTTTTCTCTGTCCTCAACACCTAAGCCTCATATGGATTTTCGAGGATCCTTGTACAAATCAAAATACGATTCAATATCAACTTATAGTGGACTTGCTGGCAGAGCGTCTCCAGGTCATGATTTAGGATATCATACCTTGTTGACTAGGGACAGTGTGACTCCAACACCAACTCATACTCCAACCGTTCCTCGCAGAAATTTCGATACCCTCAGCTGTTCATCTTCATCATTTCGATGGAGTAATGTGCCATCCCCCATGTGCAACATGTCGCCCTATCCTAGATCATCGGATATTCCTCCTCCACCACCTCGCAATCATTGTGCATCAACTAATGCGACATCAACTCATTCTTCATCAGTTGTTTCTACTGCCAGGTTTGCATATTTTTTACATTTTTATTTAACTATTGGGTTAGTAAAATGATATCATTACCCCGCTGGTGATCTAATGAGAACCGTTTGCTGTTTTTTTAATATAATAGAAGGGGATTTTTTTTTAATGAGCAAAATGATTTAAAATATTTATTGTTCTTTTTAATGATAAACAAAAATTATTAAAGCAAAAACGAAATTTTTTTGCACAAATATAGAAGCAGTATTAAAGTTTCAAAAACTTTTGTAGAGCTCAAATTGTGAGAAAGCAGGAATTCATCACTGTCGCTTTTTAAACTCAGCTATGTTGAGGAGAGTATCGAAACTTTCTGAATAATTACGCGTCGAGAAATTTGTACACTAAAAAATGAATGTTGTTTTTATACTACAATACGTCTAATCAGTAGCGTACATGGACTTCGGCGCGCTCCCCGCATTTATTAGTGCGCCCCCCCTCCGTAAGATTTATAAGTATGCCATGCCCTATCTTAGATTTGTGGCAAAAAATTATAAGCTATAATAAGACTTCGCTGAAGAGTATTCTTATATTTAAAATCAAGTTCATTTCAAAATATAGAGTGATGAAAATTGTAATTGCAATGAAAAAGCAGAATTCAGGAAAGGTAATTAACACTATACACTTGCCACTTTGAAATCTTATTAGAAAATACCAGGATATCTTACAATAATTATACTCCAAGTTTCATTAAAGGTTACTGTTAATTATAAAGCACATTAGAAAAAGAGCACAAGGAAAATTATTTGCAGTCAAATTACATACATTTAAGTTTCAATAAGTTACTTCCTTGCAGGAGGATAAAATTAATTCTTCTACTATAAACTCATACTTCCCCTGCGTTGTTTAGTACTCAAAATTTTTTTTGAGTAAGTTCGTCGAGATTTAACTCAGGAACCACCCTGGAGCTTTCTATGCTTAATACAGCCAGTTCACTCAATCGTTCGTCTGTCATTGTACTTTTTCGCTATGTAATAATTAGATTTAATTTAGAAAAGGATCTCTCTGCTGATGCGGATGTTACTGGCAACGTGAGAAATATAATAAAAGCTGTGCATATATCTGGGACACTGGATAATAAAACATTGTACTCTATCATAACAAGATGAGCCACTTTAGTAATTTTTGTCTAGTTTCTCTCTTTTATTTTACCTGACGAAACGTTTCGCATACAAATAATTTCTGATGTAATTGAGCCAGACACATCGTTTTCATACTTTTTACAAAACTTAATAGCTGCATCCACAAGTTCTTTATCTGAATATTCTGTAGCTTTGGGGCTTGAAAAGTTGAATATATTTTTAACTGAGGACATACTCTGAAATCTTTCATAAAGTTGGTTTATCATTATGTCAATAGCAGCGTAAAACACTTCGCCCGCCTAGAAGAATACTGTCACAACTCAAAAGTCGAAACTCCGAATGTTCAGAGATGTACCCAGAGCCATGATTTAAAAGTCAAAAAGAAACGTTTATTTTAAAAGCATTATGAAAGCAAATGAGCAGAAATGATCTAACCTAATGTATGATAGACTGCACTATTACTAATTGCTTTGATATATCAATTTCTTTTCCATGTCTTAAATTTTTCTATTTTTGAGTTGTGACAGTATTCTTCTAGGTGTGCGACTTGTACTTTGAAGCTATAATATGGGTCTGACTGAAAATCTCTTTCTAGCTCATTGAAAAAAACATTTAACCCTCATTTGCCTTTTAGTAGGTAATTCAGTTTCAATTTTCCCTTGATCATAGGAGCTCAATTAGAGGTAGACAAGGGGCATATGTTATGCAGGAGAAGGCAGGGAGGGTGGTGAAATCATTACGTTATGCATCATATGTGACGTATCGATGCAGATTTCATTCGAAACACCTGGAAGTGACATTGAATACGGAGAAAAAAAAGTTTTTATGTTATGTTTTTAGAGTGCGCCCCCATTCCTCTGGCGCCCCCCCCCCCGCGCCGCGGGGGCTGTGGGGGCGCTATGTACGCCACTGCGTCTAATTTTATAATAATAAAGTGTAAAAATTGCTAACTTTACAGTTATAAACTATAAAATTGCTAACTTTACAGTTTATTACCGTGCATTTTACAATTTTAAACTGGAACCTCTGCTGCCTGTATTATACTGCTGTTTAGACGAATAGAACAAGATTCTTTGTAAAAAGCGAATTATTAGTTGATAGAAAAACAATATGAAATTCATTCCTTCAGGCATTATATTTCAGTAAATTCTTATCACTACGGAGCATCGGTTTGGTATATGATTAGATATCGAGTGAAAACAAATAATGAGCAATTTATACTCACAGCGCTTTTCACATGTCAAGAATTCTCCAGGGAAGCACTCTTGGACAGGTCTTCTTATGGTAAACCGTGAAAAAGGAGCAGGCTCCTAAGAGCAATGCACATGTACTGAAGTTTCTTAAAAATTCCATACAAATTTGGAAGCAATCCATTGTGCTGAAATCGCCCAGAATTCTCTAGAAATGACTAGGCTTAGTGACGAATTCGAGGAAGGACGATTCGAAAAGGATATTCTAAAAACAATGTCAGTTTCGTGATGTTGGCGATGTTCGTTATTTCGATGGGCTAAGTACTGCTTTAAATGTGTAACGTAACTTTTCCTGACAGTGAATCTTATAAAAATTATGAACTCAAGCAAAAAAGTGGATCACTCTCCGCAGTCTACTCTAGCGAAATAAAGAACATAACTTTCATTTTCAATGCATTTTTCAATCAATAGGTTGTTATTTTTTAAATAAAGCAGTTCATGTTTTCACAAAACACTCCTATTTATTACCCACTCCTAATAACAAAGTGTGTAGAGTATTTCCGATTTTTATTCCATCTGTCAAATCAGATGCTGATTTGCAGTCTCTTTGTTTCGCGCGTTTCCTTTTATGTTTCGTATGGAATGACCCCCCCCCCCTCCTTTTTTTTAAATAACTTTCTAAGTGCTTTGAATGAACAATGTCTCCTTTTTTAAGCGAAAAAATTACATTTTGTCCTTTTTCGTTTAAATATTTTCCAACTGAAGCTTTCTGGGCATGCGAGATGTTAAAAGTTCCATACATATAGATAAAACAAAGAAAACAATCATGGCCAAACATAGTTCAGTTGGGTTCCTCTTCTTCACTATAGTTTTACACATAATTTAAGATCCATACTTCATTGAAGAAGATGTAAAATCGCACGACATTAGGCCATGTTTGCTTTCTCACACCGCAAATATTCAATATTTTTCCTTGTAAATATGCGTAGTCAAAAGCAAAAAATTCAATCTTTCCCTAAAAAAAATTGTAAAAATTCTTGGAAATTAAGTAAATGTCGATACAATAAAAGCATTCAATAAAGAGCATGCAACGAAAAGAGCGAAGCAGAACGTGAACAGTCCAAAAGCATGCCGTTTGAAAGATTGGTGAAATATAATTGCTTAAAATGTCATCTCTAGAAAATACAAATTTTCCTAAAAATGGGCATACACAATGCACTTTGGTTTTAATTCGGTAGGCAAATTTAAAATTAAAGTACCGGCTTTAACTGGATGCATAAACTTTAAATCATTATAATGAAACTTGAAACTGCTTTTCTGATCATGCCCAAGTCTTTACATTCCATGATACCAATAGCATCCTTTTAAACACTCCACATTTTAAAACCGAAGGTGTCGTCCTAATGCCCAAGTCTTTACATTCCATGATGCCAATAGCATCCTTTTAAACACTCCACATTTTAAAACCGAAGGTGTCATCCTAAAAACTAGAAGGTGAGTATAGAAAATTAGTCATATTTTAAGCCAGATTGAAAATATTTGCCTGCATTATTATATACGTAATGAACTTAAACTAAGAATCTGCATAAGCCAAAAATTTTAAGGCCTGTTTTGTCTAACTCAAGTGTCCTTTGCTGTTAAGTGGTTAGGACCACTGTGTCCTTCCCCCATACAATTCAGTATCAATCCGCGGCAAGGGTCATGGGATTAAGTTTACCAAGTGTCACGTGCATATGGCAGTTCTCATACTAAAAGGTAAGGAGTTGGTAGATATAAGTCCTTAGTTCGAGTCTTGGAGAATTAGTCACTCAAAGTAAGTACATAAAGTTGAGGTTTCAAATAGATACCATTCAGAATTTCACCATACGAAAGTAAGCCTATCAATAAAACTAATTTTGGTCTTCATTTCGCACGATTAATATCTTACACAAGCCTGCCTTTTGTCCAACCTTGGTAAACTCATTTCGTACAGCTGGTGACTAAGGCTGTTTCACTTTTAAAAAAATTAAATTGAGCTAAATTAACTTAATTTGCTATTTAGAACTGACAGTCGAGCCGATCTTGAATCTAACATGAAAAAAGTCCTATTCCTGCCAGCAGGATAGGCCGGGTATGTGTTAAGCCAAACAATATTCTTCCGTAAACTATATTTAGAAAATCATTAACGTAAAAATTTTCAACTTGCATTTAATAGCTCGACTTAAACGTAATCTTTTCCTTTCAGGTCTTCAAGTCTGAATGGTTCCTCCCATTTGCTAGACACACCGCCACTCGTGTCGACGTTTAAAGGGAAAAAATCTCACAAAACATCTTTCTTTGATCGACTTAGTGACGATCTCATTTTAAAGATTTTCTCCTTTCTATCGAGTAATCACCTCTGCGTTTGTGCCAGGGTTTGTCGAAGGTGGTACTTCCTTGCATGGGAGCCTCAGCTTTGGACTTCAGTATGTCTTAGTAGTGAAAGAATTCATGTTGACAGAGGCTTGAAAACGTTGTTTCGACTCTTATGTAGAGATTCGCCAACAGTATGCCTTGCTGTTGAAAGGATTAATCTGAATGGTTGCTGTAAACTTACAGATAAAGGACTTTTTACCATCGCTAGGCGGTGTCCTGAACTGAAAACTCTAGAAATAAGAGGTTGTACCTTAGTGTCGAATACAGGAATTGCTGAGGTTACAGCGAGATGTGTTCATATACTCAGACTGGACCTTACAGGTAAGATATAATTCTATCATTAGCAAGATCTTTTTTATAAATTTTGAACAACTGTTAAAAATAATCTGACGAAATATTTTTTAAAGTTAGAAATTAAAACACTGGTATCATGATAACCAGAAATTCATGAGCAGGTTCTTTTGAATAACATGTATACATATATATATTCACCGGGAATTAATCATGTTCAAGATTTCGTTTCGGGACGTTTAAGTAATCCGCGATAAGGAGCAGTTCGGACTTCGAAGTTGCCGGCTTGAACATAATGCTGTTAGATTTTATCGATGCCGAAAATCAGTGTAAAAATGGGTAAATGTATTTCATGGTCCTTGAAATTTCATGATTGAAACTTTACTTTTAATTTACTTAAAACGCGCCAAGGGAACTAATTTTCAGTTGTGTTCCATTTTGAGTCAACGTTCAAAGATATTTCGTATGTTCTCTAAAAAATTACACAATACACTATTCCGCATAGTACCATTCTATGCTAATTCACTGCATCTATAGATGCTACCAGCCACTAAGGAACAAAACAATGTTAATTTTTTGTACAGCTGTGCACTTATTTGGCAGTACAGTAAACGGTCGCGTTGAAATTAACGGACGTTCAAATTACAGCGTAACGGATTGACAAGGTTCCTCTGTTTTTTCAAGGTAATATCGTGTTACATATTTTGTTTAATATGTAGCTCCTTCGATAAACTTAAAAATTTAATTAACCCTTTACTCCAATTGTAAAGCTTGACGACACTCTTGTAAAGAGTTTGAGCTCTGGGCTCTATATTAGCTTTACTTACCGTTTTTGATACATATATGATCCCTTTTTATCGGTTAAACCAGACCCTTTCACGAGGATTTTCTGGACCACAGACAGCAAATATTGAATTCAGGTATGGAAGAAATATTTTTCTAGAAATAATTTATTCTGTTGCAAACTTTGCAGACTTGAAAAAAAAAGGTATTTTTGGAATCATTACACCCTGCTTAAAAATTGAATACCATCAAGTCACTATCTTCAAATTACAAGAATATATTTTTGTATCAACGTCTTTTAATACCGAAAAAAACGATTATGAGTCTCAGTGTATACATCCTTTCAATATCATGTTAAGTAATATTTCATGAATGAAATGCCGAGCATTATTCAAGACCATTTATGTTTTACGCAACTGTTTTATCGTAAACACAGTGTTACGTCAAGCATAAGTTTATCAATAATGGCAAAAAATAAGTTTTAAACTCATTTATGTCAATTAATATAATTGATAAATAATTTAGTCCGCAGCAAGCAGTCTATCCTTAAAAACACATAGTTTTCGAATTCCGAAAGAATGATAAAACATTAACGGCAAAAAAATCATTGCCTCTAAATAAAAAGGGGAATGAATTTTTTTTGATCATTACCTTTTAATATCGTAAAAACGCCGTAGTAATCTACAATGTATACATCCTTGGAATATTTACGTTAAGTGGCTCTTCATGAATGAAATGGCGAGCATTATTCAAATCTAATAATAATTTCAGAAACTGCTTTATCGTAAACACTGTGTTAGGTCACACATAAATTCATCAATCACCCCAAATAACAAATATTAAATTCAGGTATGAAAATATATTTTTCTATAAATAATTTATTATCTTGCTCACTTGAAAATAAGTAGCTCGGATTTGTTACAAATGTTCAAAAATTAATAGCGGTAAGTAATTACCTCTAAATTCCAAGAGAAATGGATCCTTTTTGATCACCACCTTTTAATACCGTAAGAAACGATATTAATCCACAGTGTTTACATCTTTACAATATTCACGTTAAGTGGCTTTTCATGAATGAAATGACGAGCATTATTCAAAGCTACTAATGATTCCCGAAACTGCTTTATCGTAGACACTGTGTTACGTCACACATAAGCTCATCAATCACCGTATGTTAATTATAGCATTTGCCCACTTCTTTCAAGTGCTTCTTTTTCAATCGGAACAATGCTGAACATTAAATGTTTCGCCTTCGAAATCTACTTTTGATATTTTCTTTGGAGGTTGATGCCACAAGCAGTTTAATAGCTTATTCGATTTTTTTTTTTTTCCTTTTTTCACAGCTAAATGATTTCGTGCTGGAGTAGACAGTTGGAGTAGAGTGTGGTAGGCAATGTATAAAAAAATTGATTTCGTATGAATAAAAAAAAAGCTCGTAAATAATTCTCAATCGGTGAACAGCGTTCATTAAATATTTATACACATCAGGGTTCTTTTTACTTTATTTTTTTAATGGTATCGCTATTTGATTTCCCCTTCCTGGTATAAGGTGTATAATGACTCTTTGTCTTCACTATAGCATGTAAAAGGAAAGTGCTTACCTTTGTGCGGATACAGTAAAGGAGGAAATCAGCGTTATCAAAGCACAAATTGTAAATATATTGAAGCTTGCTTTTCTTGGAGTTGCAAGTAGGGTTGCAGTGTCGGAATCAGACTGATATCGGGTTAAAGGATTCGGATTTGAGAGTCTAAAATTTCTGGAGTCGGGGTCGGTCATTTTCTCTTCTAGTCCGCAAATCTACCAGGACTGCGGGTTTAAGAGTCGGAATCGGATTGATTTTAGGGTAAAAGAATCGGAATCTTTAAAAAAGCGGAGTCGTAGTCGGACTGATTTCAGGTTAAAGGACTCGGATTCGGGAGTAAGAGTCTTTAAATTTCTGGAGTCGGGGATCGGTCATTTTCTCTTCTAGTCCGAAAATCCGCCAGGACTGCAGATTTAAGAGTCGGAATCTCATTGATCTTCGGGTAAAAGAGTCGGAATCTTTAAAAGAACAGAAAACGGAGTCGTAGTCGGTCCTTTTCCTTCCAATTCCATATCCCAGTTTCAAAGAGCAATCCATTAATGAAGCTATCCGCTTTGAAACTTTACAAATCCGATCGAAGCCAAATATAGTTGACTATGAATATGGTCTGGTAGTCATGTATGTGGCGAGGCACTTTTAATGCCTTGTGCAAATAAGTATGGGCATGATAGTCTAATATCTATACTTCCATGGAGAGTTCTTAGTTTGTGAAAAACGTTCTGCAAATAAATAGTTTTTAAAAAAGTACACTACGTTATAAATGCTCAAATTTTCAAGTAAAAAATACAGGACGTTGTTTGGGTTAAAAATAATTCATTTCCAATGCAAAAAAAGTGTAAAGACATTTGACATTAGTCAAAAGAAAAAAAAAAAAAAAAACAAATCACCTGCGGAAAAAAATTCAAACCATGCTTTGTACAAATGAAAAAGCCTTTTTCTGTCTTAAATAGTTTTCACTCCGTATCTCATCCTTTACAAATCAGTTAACGGCTTGAATTACAGAAATATAACTCTTAACAGTTGGAAAGAAAGCATTTTACAATTTTTATCTCTACTAATATCTTAATTTTTACACAAACGTTCAATCTTTTGCATTCAGAATAATTTTCTATTTGTGAACGAAGTATGTTTGAAATAATTTGAAGCTTAATATTGCTGAGAGACTTAGTGGGTGTTGAAGTGGAGTTGATGAGCGGAATACTTGGCTCATTTAGTGCTATAGATAAAGTTTTTGTTTAAATAATTAGCTTAATTCAGTTTCTTTTCTTATTCAATATAAACCACGTACAATTTTACTTTGCTTTTTAAATGACTGCAAAACTCCAAGTAGAATGGAACAGTAATTTCCTGCGAAAGAGCTAAGTACCAAATTGTAGTTTTCGTTGCATAATTCGGCGCGTCCGGAAACACTCGGAAAGTGGAATAAGTAAACTTTCCAGATCAACTCCAGATGAGATTTTACTTACAAGAGATGAGATTTCAGTTGCAGAAAAGCGCCAATGTTATCAGTTAAATAGTCAAAGAGTATTAAAAGTAGTGTATCCAAAGATTATTTGCTTATTGACTGTCTTATTAACTCAGTTTTTAAGTAATTGACTCTTTTTCTCAACGAGATTATTTTCTAAATTTATAACCATTGGTAAGCAAGGCCTGAGCAATGCTAAGCTTGTTTCCCAAGCAACGAAGCAACTATTGCGCCCACTTGTATTGTGGCTCTTTTAGATAATGGTGGAACTTTAAAAATGAAATAGTATTCTAACCACATTGGAAAATTGAGATAATATGTTTTACGAATAAATGAAACCCATAAACTTGGCAGTGATTAGAGCCTGTGTCCACTATGCCGGAGCAAAAGTCTCCTGTTTTGTCGACGAGTATAATACTCTGAGCTTATTAAAGTGAAATTCTGGCAGCGAAGGGATTAAGTAGACTTTGAAAAAAAATCCGCTCTAAGCTCAAACTGTTAACTTTCTTTAAAAAGTTTTTCTAAATCATGTTGTATAGCAGCACTTATCAAAGTTACTATTGCTACCTCTTGCAGCGAAACAGATTTAGTTTGTCTTACCATCTGTAGTACTGGCTATATATTTTTTTTAAATTTTACCACTTACACCCTCTTGCTTCTATGAGCTATCATTAAAATCTAAGAATAAAAAAACCCTGAGCATATCATTTAAAACTCGTACTGCTGTTGTATTTTCAAGGTAACGGGAAAAAACAAGGCTCGAGAATGTTGAAGGAAGTTCCCCTTTTTGGGGGAGGGTGAAATTTCCGCTCTCTCGCCATGAGCAAATATATAAGCAAGTAACCAAGACGCCACCCCGAAAATTTCCAATGTTTAAATAATACGTTTTCAACCTTTGGCTGTGTAACGTGTGTGGTACGACTCTCTCCTACGCAAGCGACTTTCGCTAAAATCCATCTTTCCCCGAGCGTTGTCCGCAAATTGCCTGCCTCAATGATTAAGGTTGAGTCTTTGTGGGTGTAGGCCAAAGAATCATTATTAGAGCTTGGTCGCTAAAGACTGCATTAATTCCTATCTGAGTGAGTAAAATTGCAGGTTTTCACGTTTGTGTAATTAGGCATGGCATCGTTTTATGAATCTCGGCTATTGTATACTGAGCTCTATAATTGGTGACGGGCTGGCAGATTTGTTTTTTTTGTTTTTTATTTTTTTGGATCCTATTCTTTTGTAGGTGGAGCGCATTTCTGAGCTTCAAAAGCCAGATTCTGATATATTTTTTAAATGACTGCGCTTTGCTGCCTTTGAAGTTAAACTTTTTCTTTTGAATTCTTTTGTTGAGTATTAATCGAGAGGGCGAGCATTATAATAGTGTTTGTATTTCATTGTTTTGTTATACATTTACTTTGCATAAATAGTGGCTTCTAAGTCTTTCGTGATTATGTAATCATTATGGCGAATCACGAGAAATAGAGCTTTTGTTCTTTGATGATGAAAAATCATGATAATGAATTTTAGTTTGCCATTTTCTTTTAAATAGCTTACAAAATGGCCGTTTATTAAAAGTCTGCAAGCAAAAAAGTCTTATAGAAATAACTTAGCAGAATTTTGAATATTGCACGTCAGTACTGTAGTCAGATTTTACCTTCCGGTATGGGGAGAGGAAGTTATAACAGTCCGAGTCCTTATACTTATAAATTACAGTATTTGGATTGACAATATGTGTTAAACCCAAGCTTTATAAGGGTCCCCCCCCCTATTGGTCTAAATGATTACAATCGAAAAGTAATGGTTTAATTCATACACAGAAAAAACAACTCAATAGTAGTCCACCTTACACGTACATAATCAAATAAGAGTAATTTATACCATTTTCTAAAATATTATTTCAAATGTAAATTACTATTTTTTTACTCTTATAAACAACGGAAGACCAATAAAATATGTTGAAATTTGTCTAATTATATTGTGACACAGGAAAAATAATCGTTATGACTATCAAGAAGCTATGTACTAGTCAAAAGGCTGATTAGTAGTTTTTTTTTTTTCATTTATTTTCAGCAAGTTAGAACGTCGTCAACTCTGTCTGCTTTTATAATCTATATTCATCTATTAATTTTCTGCACGTCTTTCTATTTAAAGCGACATCTATTCAGAGCTAGCTCTCTGTGCTGGTAATTTCATTCTTCTATGATTTCTGAAAAAATTTGATTGAACCATTTTTCGGAAGAAGTTTTGCAGTTGAACCGTAATTTGATTCAAAATCGAAGTGAAAGTTTTAAGAGCATACAATGCAGGAACAAACATATTCTATGTAGCCAAATATAAATAAAGTATTTTAGATATCAATTGAGAGGATTTAAAAAAACTCTATTATTGATGAACCAAAAATATTTAGAAAGACGCTCATAGCCAAAGTTTTGAAATACCCCTTTTCTCACTTACGAAGGCAGTATAATATACTACGGTGTCAGTATTGATTCGTATGATACAAGGTGTGTTTCGTATGATACAAGGTCGTTTTTAAAAAAATATTGCGGGCCAAATATTATTGTTCGTTGCTTTTTGGTTTTGCAACGATTAATACTGAGCCCAAATTATTTTTCAGTCGGAGTAAACTAATTATGATCAACAAATTAATAAATTCTTGTATGTTTTTTTGCAAATTAATATTTTTTGTGACATAAATCTCCGTTCCGACTTTCTGATCTTCAAATAGTTTTCAGTTTTTAATTTTTTTTAAATTTCAGATTTATTATTTACAATTCAGTATTTTTTAGATAGTGTTGTTTGACATTCAAACGATTTGGGCAAAAACCGCTCATTTCTGCTTTATAGTAGAATCCAACACATTCATAACCATTCCATATTTTTTCTGAGAATGGCAGAATTCGTCTTATTAATAATTGGTAAATATTTTAAACATTTCATAAATATAAAATTTTGAATAACTCAACTGGTGAGGGGACGTTTTAGTAACGTAAGTAGTGAATTACTGTGTATGTAATCCCAACATTATGTTTCTTGTGCATTCCACTAGATTTGCCTATAAAAATAGGAAAATATGCTATTATTTTTGTAGTTATTTTTATAAATGCCTCAGAAACATTAACGTAAGTAACGTACATAAATATAAAACTACACTAGTGGACTTAAAACTGGACACTTTTCAAAATTTTAAAGATTTCATCATTTAACATTGTATAATGAATTATTAGATTTATTTTTTTCACATAAATCATTTATTTATTACCTCTCTAATATATATGTATTCATTTCCTGTAAATATCACCTTTATTTATTTATTTTATTTTATTTCTTATTGCAAACTATAAACAAAAACCGTTTCAAACGAATTTTGATTTATTTAGATAATTGGTTTTGACAACGGTAGAAATATTTTTTCTAAAAAATATTGACTAAAAAATTGATTAGGGGCCACGGTGGCCTAGAGCTAGAGTCTTCTCCTCGTAAGCAAGTGGTAGCGGGTTCGAGTCCCGCCCTGCCCATGCTTGTTATTTCAACCTCTCTGTGCCGTAAATCTGTCCTGTGTTTGTCAGGATGCAAGGCGCATAGTACGCATGTCTAAGCTGATGGCTTCTATATCAAAAAAAATAATAAAAATAATTGATTTAATATTGTGAAATTGTATTGTATTATTGTAATTGTAACTTATGTTATTGTTTAATAATTAAAAATTAAAAATATATAATACTCACATTAAATCAATATATACATACTAGAGAAGTTATACTACGCTGCAAGGTTTCTTGACACTGGCGTCGTGACGTCAGGAGGACGTCAGCCAATGAAAAACGAGCTAGATAAAACGTCACAGCCTACTTGGCGAATAAGAGGAGATCCTTAACTGCTTCTGAGCTCTTATTGGCTCCGCTCGTAGTGACGTTTAGTGTCAAGTTAAGTTGCTTTCTGGTATATAAATAAATGGTTTAAGTGAAATAAATAAATCTAGTAATTCATTGTACAATGATAAATGATGAAATCTTCATAAGATGGAAAAGAGTCCAGAATTCAGTCTACTAGTGTATGTGTAAACGTTACACGATGTTTAAAAGCTAAAGTCAAATTCTTCTGAGTATAACAGTAAGATACTTCATCTCCAATGGTTAAAGAACTAAATGGATTGAGAAAAGTGTATTGAAGGAAAAGCTGCCTGCTCTAAACCATTCATTAGTTACATCTTTTATATATCACCCGTAACGCTTAATTAACACACTTAAAGTATTAGCGTACAAAAAATGTTGCGTCAGGACTAAATCACATTCCTGGCACCTGCTCCACATAAACGTTAATGAGACACAATTTTTCAGTAGTTCGAAAATCTCTAATTGATCAGAAGGCTCAAAAATGACCAACTAAAGGTACTAATTCCAGACAGTTAACAAGAACGACGCATTAATCCTGCGTTTAAATTATGCCATCGTGTTTTGTAAGGTCTAGTGATAATTGAAGAATCGACCACCCACCTTGTTTTTGTCGGCAATTATATCACTACAAAAAGTATCTTCAAAATGGAAGATTTATTTCATAGTTATAGTACCAAAAGAGCAATTTTGCTCTTTATTAACTCGTATTTTGCCTTTTTTTCTTTAGCTCTAATTATAAATATATATATTTTAATCCGAGAATATTGTTAAAAGCCAAACACTTTTATGTTATTTTCTGTTCCCTTTTGGGTGTGACTATTGCTGTCTTAATCACTGAAAGCGGGAAAAATGAAGTGAAAAAACAAAATTGTTTCTTAAAATTTAAATGATCAGTTTACCATGCAAAAATTAAAAATACATGACAAAACGACTAATTAAACCGGATTTGTTGATTTTCTTTTCATTTGATAAATTATTATTTTTTTAAATAGCTTAATCGAATGAGATTTCAATAAAATGAAAGTACCAAATTTACTGCTAACTAGATTCCGGAAATGTTTAATTAATAAATTTTAAAAAATGATACAACGTTTATATAAAGAAACAAAGTTTTTCGGATTGTAACCTGATTCCATAACCTCTAACAAGATTAGTTAGTTCTCACGAAGATGAAGGCAAAAATCTACCAATAAAGCTATCTTTATAATTGGTGTAGTAAAATATATATAAAAAGAAGTGTTGCTATTTTTGGCTATCATTAGAGGCGTGTTGTAAACGCATTTAGTGTTACTGGGCCTCTGATTTTCAAGTATAATAGCAAAAAGTATATAAATGCGCATAATTGTTTTAGTCCCTTTTGAAAGCAATATTTTGTGTATGTATGTCGATAGGTTCAAGGAATAAAATTCAGAGAGGCGACGGAGAGAGTGAAATTCCCGCGGGAGTCCTCAATCATTTGAATCAGTCTAGGCCAGCGGTTCCCAACCGGTGGTTCGCGAACCCCCAGGGGTTCGCGAGGTGCCTGAAGGGGGTTCGCCAAATTTATATTGTAATGGCGGACTTTTAAATATTTTCGTAAAAAAATTGAAATATTCAATTTACATACATAGTTATTGCTCTTTTTAAATTTGAAAACAAGTCGGATTTTTTCATCTCCATCTGGCTCAAAAAAAAAAAAAAAAAAAGAGTAGCTAAAAATATTTCAGTGGTTTAAATAACCTTGATAAAATACAATTTTCTTTTTCTTTCCAAAACACGACAAAAAGAAATATCCCTGTAACTAAATGTTCAAGTGGGGGCATGCAGAATCGTTGAATTAGCTGTGGCGGGGGTAGCGACAGCCTTGAAAAGGCGCCATCAAGAGGTTTCACGAAGAATATGCATTTGCAAGTTAAAAAAAAAAAAAAAAAAAAAAGAATAGTCAAGCAATACCAAATTGGCGGATCTTGAACCTTGTGGATTATATGTTAGCAAAAGGCTCCAAATTGGAAATTTCTTACTGGATTTTACTCAGTTCTCTTTTTTTTTTTTTTTGTAAATATATAATGATAGTTTTTAAGATAAGAGTCGCATCAATAGACTCATGTACAGAAAGGATTATCCTCATACACATATTTGAAAAATAAATACCGAAATAGACTAAATTGATCTGAGACTGAGACTTTCAGACATCAAACCCAACTATCAACTCCTTTGTTCCCTCAAGCAGCCACAAATATCCCATTAAGTTTTTTTCTTCAAAATCAAGGTATGTTTTAAGAACTAATTTTTTTTTTTTTTTTTTTTAATAACTTGTTTATTATTTTTCTTCTATCTGCAGTTTTAATTTATTAATGTCTCTATCAATCGGTGTTTAAAATAATATTTTTGCATATTGCAAGCAACTGCTATGAAAAAGGAAAGCAAATTTAGTGTTTTTTTATTGTATTCTTACATGTTACTTAATTTAAGACCAGGGGGTTCGCGAAATTTTTCCGATGTTACAAGGGGTTCGAAAAGAGAAAAAGGTTGGGAACCGCTGGTCTAGGCGGATGACTCCCGCTTGTAAAAGTTCGCGCGCGCAACATTTCCTTAAAATGAGGAAATATGCTTGTTTTGACTTATGCGTATAGCTATTTTCTTTTTTTTTAGATGCATGAGAGTTGGGATAAATGATCAATTATCTGTTACACTACTGTAGAAAAACTTATTTTCGTACTTTTTTTTTCTCAATTTAACTATTTCTATTTTGTTTACAGCACCTATAAAGTAAAACAGTAGTCATATATCGTGGGGGGTTACAAGTGAAACACACTAAGTCAAAATTATTCATTTTCAGATTTTTAGTTTATCTTACACACAAAAGTGAGCTGTTTCTACTGGTGAAACCCACTAAGTCATATCTTTATTATGCAGTGCTATACCAGTGAAACACACTAAGTCGTATAATTAATGATAATTATTAATGCCCTACCATTATCAAGCTGGGGATAATAATATAAAATAAACATGCCAGAGTCAAGAATGGTTCGTAATAACCAAAAAATACCATTACTATAATTTAATTTGATTTAATTATGTCAATTCCAAAGAAGTTAAAATAAAAATAAAAATTATCAGCGTTTTCTCAAAATCATGTTTTTTGACTTAGTGTGTTTCACTTGTAACCCCACGATATACCTAATTTAAGCCATTTCAATAAAATTATTTTTTCCACGCAGGGGGATTGCAGATAAAGAGGTTGCATAGTTAATGATACACAAAAGGGGTAAAGGGTCAAAAACGACTGAGGACCCGCACATCATAGGATTGTTTGTCATAGATGTCGCAGGATTCTAGATTGACCTTCAAATTTTGCAGCATGAGACTACCCTCCCAACTTGAACTCCCCCTCACATACTCAGAGTTTCTGTAAGACATTACTCATGCAATAGATTGAGAAAAGCATTATTATTATCTTACGAATAGTTTGATTATTATTATTTATTTTTTTTTTTTCGATTTTGCAGTGAAACTCGGCAGCTTCAGGGCATTTGGCTTGCTAGAAAAGAAAATCTAGGGGGTCCTGAGGCATGCGGTTTTTTACAAGCTACATCCTCAAAGAGAAAATACCACGCGTTCCAATACTAGACCCTCAGGGGGTGGGGGAAACTATTGCGCAGCCACAATAAGGGTCGACCCCTCACAGGAATGTAGAAAACTGAAGAGAGGGACGCTCTTTAGGCGTTAATGAGGAGAGGGAAAGATTATTTGGGGGTTGTATTTCAGAGAAAAACTTTATGTTTTATTAAATTATACCCTAGTCAAAGAAGAAGACTATAAGTTGCTTGATTTTAGCATTTCTGTTGAAAAGTTAAGTTTAACAATGTAAACAAGAAAAAAAAATGCCAAAAGCGAAAAAGAAAATCATCCAATAAAGCGCTATTCTACAGTTCCGTTACTTTTTTTCGTCTTTGTTTATGTTTTTTTGGAGGTATTTCGCGTAGTAAAAAAAAAAAAAAAATCCTATTATGGTTAAAAACGTGACGGAAAAAAGATCGTTAAAAACAATGGCGGGAGCAAAATATATAATAGGAGTAGCCTTTATTTGTTGCTTCATTGTTTTGCACATGTTTCTACGCACGTTAAAAAAGCTTATGCCGTACTTTTAAGCATACATTATATTGTATTTCTAATTTTAACTTCTGTTGTTTTAATTATTTGATAAATTTAATCCAAAATGTGTAAAAACCGCCTTTTTAATTTTTATTAGCAAAACTTTATGCAGAAATAGTTGAACTATCGGTTTCTGTTGGAGAAGAGAGATGTTTAAATGCGAGAAAAATCAAAAACATAGAATAATCTATACGTTATAGAATCGTTACGTTGAGGAAAGAGGTGTAATAAGAGGCGTACAAGCATAGCGAGTTCTAACTTGCTCTTTTATGCAAGTCAACGTAGATCATTTAGTCAATATATTCTTCGCAAAAAAAAACAAATATTTAAAATGTACTTAATTTAAAGTATGTATTTTAAATGTACTTGTCATTTATTTATTTTTAATTTACTGCTTCTTTCTCCCTTGACCCCTTTCTCTAAAATAGTTTTTCGCAAATTTTAATATAAGCTGTGATAGTCAAGAGAGATAATTCAGTCCTTAAGTATGACTCCACAGATTAAAAGAGAATTCGATAAAGTAAAACTATTGCTGTATGTGTGTAAATTATTAATTTTTCTTTTGTTTTCTCATATTCGGAATAAAATATTTTTTGAACTTGAGGAACTGAGAGAAGCAAGAATCAATAAAAGGGGTGGAAAATATTAAATCTGTAAAACATGTTACAAACATAATATATTTCCGATTTGCTAGTTTCACATCTAAGGGGCACACAGTACTTGTTAGTTCCAATAACCGTTTTCCGTGATAACCCTTTTCTAGTTTTGTACCCTGAAAATGTCAGACATTGCATTTAAAATAACAAAAAACTTTTGAAAATCTCACAGATGAGTTGTTCTTTATACGCGTGTGTTTAGTTACAAATTTCGGGAAAAGCTCGAAAACGTTTTGCAAATATGTTTATCATCTCAAAGTTGAGTAAAAGTGTGTTATAACTTCATTCAAGAGCGCGAAGTATTTAAGATGATATGTCCAGGAACGTAATAGACGATAGACGTCATGGGATCAGAATTTCTCGACGTTGTGACAAATTTGTCAAAATGAGGATGCTCCTCTATAGTAGCGCAAAGCAGAAAAGGTACTTGATGCCTTTACACTTTCAATTTTAAAAGAAAAAAAATAATTTAAAAGAAGCATAATGCATAGAGTTTTATTTTTCTCTCTCTCTCTTCCACACTTAATTTACTCTACAATTGCAATATTTTTTGATTACTCTGCAATTCCTATTACACAGGCTTTATTTTTCCCTGCTAAATTTATTACTCTGACGCAGTTCACAAATTAACAGAAAAGGTTTAAGCTGTTTTATTTATACTATGCTTAGTTATTGACTCTTCTTTTTTTAAGTGTTTTTTTTTCCTATATTTCTTGAAGCAAAAAAACATCAAAATGCTAGTCAAGTTTCCCGAATGGCTGTTTCACTGGTAAACAACTTCTTTTCCTCTCTTCCACACCATCTAATGTTTACTTAGATCAAGAGGTTACTTTCCAATTGAGAAATCCGAGATTTTCCTGTCACCAGGTTTAACCATCCCGACGAAAGCTTCCCGAATCTTGACACTTTTTCTATCATAAAGTATTCGCCCCCCAGAGAGGACATTCCAGTCGGATCGTATTTTCGACAGGCCAAAGTCATAAACTGAACGTTTTTCTTGGAAGCCAATCCAGCAGATGTGACCCTTCTCACCCCTTGGTTCCCCAAACCTAGATGCCTCATATACAGGGTGAGTTCGATCGAATCTGCCATACGAAAAGGGGTGATAGAAGAGCCCAAGTGGAGTATAGAACCACCCATTAGCGGTGTCAATTCGTAACCGTAACCGAGTTATGGTACATTTAAGGAAAATTCACAAAAAACCAAAATTCTGAGAAAAAGACCAATTTCTGAAGTTCCTGTTGGGTCTACGCACAAAATAAGCACATATTTGGAAAGAACAGAAAAAATCCTTTAAAATGACATCTTTTTCATCAAGATAGTCGCACTTTATAGCGAGTTACAAGCTTTCAAACACTGGAAACACTCAAAAATGAAATTTCATCAAACTTTTCAGTCAAAAATTTCAGAAACAACCGTATGAGCTACAACTGATCAAATCTACTAAAAACTGGGCCATTTCACTAGCTTTCAGATGATACAACAGAAAATCACATTGGGCTTTAAGTTCAGCAGATATTCTGGCTTTTGTTTGTAACAGTATGAAAATCGCCCTTCGTCAAAATAGGGAAACCAGCGAAGATTCATAATTTTATGTTCTAAATTTTATATTTCCCGTAAATGTACTGTTTCCTTTATTCAAGAAAAGGAAAGTTTTAAAGCTAAATATTAAATTGTAACACTTTATTGAGTTAACAATCACAACACGAAGAAACAATGGAAGCATTATACTTTAACGCGCTTTTCACAAAGAAAAATTCAAAGTAAATGAGTTACACTGACATCTATGAGTCTATTTACATGTAAGCAATCTTCAAAATTTCCCAGAGCTACTGAAATTATCATCTCCCACACCAGATAGAAGCCCTTGGCCTTTTACGAGCGGAAACTACCGTCGCTCTCAATGAAATTTCATTTTCACTTTTGCTACCGCTCCATCAAGCCAAATGCGCAAATCCTACCAACTGGTTGCATCCGAGCAGTAAATTGCTTGTTTCAAGAGTCCCCAAACAAAGAAGTTCACTGGCGTCAGGTTTGGTGATTTAGGTGACCAAGGAATGGGACCCAAATGACCAATCCCTTGCTGATTGTTCTGTCAGAAAGTCTCGAACTGCATTTGAAGAATGTGCAGAAATACCACTGTGTTGGAAAATTATTTCCGCTCTCTCCCAAACAGAAGTAACATAAAGTAAATCAGGCAAGCACTGATTCCAGAATCTCTAAATATTCTATTCCTTTCAGGTTACATTGAAACTCTATCAACCGATCGCCGATTACGCCAGACCTTTAAGCTAAATCACATTTGAAACCACGAGTCTCGGATTAGTATCGCAACAGTGTATCAATTTAAGTTCCCCTAAGGAAACAATCTTCACACAAATAAACCTTCAATACATGGAATATATTCAAATTTGTCACTAACATATGCTACTTTCGCACTCAATCGGATATGCAAATTTCTTCTAACCATTTCACACAAGAGCATTGGTTTAGCAACCCAGATCTCCAAAACGAGTAAAAATTTTGCAGGTGTCTACTAGGCTGAGACATTCAACTACATCATTTCCTAAAAAAAAACTGGACAGGTGAGTCGATGTTAACTCGAAGTTGCACGATACATGTACATTTCTGTGGCATCAGTATTTTGAACAAAATTCATTTTCAAACTTATTTAAACTTATCATTCCAAAAGCGATTCAGCTTAAAGGTTTGACTTGGCGTAATCGGCTATCAGTTGATAGAGTTTCAATGTAACCTGACAGGAATAGACTATTTAGAGATTCTGGAATCAGTGCTTGCCTGATTTACTTTATGTTACTTCTGTTTGGGAGAGAGCGGAAATAATTTTCCAACACAGTGGTATTTCTGCACATTCTTCAAATGCAGTTCGAGACTTTCTGACAGAACAATCAGCAAAGGATTGGTCATTTGGGTCCCATTCCTTGGTCACCTAGATCACCAAACCTGACGCCAGTGAATTTCTTTGTTTGGGGACTCTTGAAACAAGCAATTTACTGCTCAGATGCAACCAGTTGGTAGGATTTGCGCATTTGGCTTGATGGAGCGGTAGCAAAAGTGAAAATGAAATTTCATTGAGAGCGACGGTAGTTTCCGCTCGTAAAAGGCCAAGGGCTTCTATCTGGTGTGGGGGATGATAATTTCAGTAGCTCTGGGAAATTTTGAAGATTGCTTACATGTAAATAGACTCATAGATGTTAGTGTAACTCATTTACTTTGAATTTTTCTTTGTGAAAAGCGCGTTAAAGTAATGCTTCCATTGTTTCTTCGTGTTGTGGTCTTCTGTTGTGATTGTTAACTCAATAAAGTGTTACAATTTAATATTTAGCTTTAAAACTTTCCTTTTCTTGAATAAAGGAAACAGTACATTTACATGAAATATAAAATTTAGAACATAAAATTATGAATCTTCGCTGGTTTCCCTATTTTGACGAAGGGCGATTTTCATACTGTTACAAACAAACGCCAGAATATCTGCTGAACTTAAAGCCCAATGTGATTTTCTGTTGTATCATCTGAAAGCTAGTGAAATGGGCCAGTTTTTAGTAGATTTGATCGGTTGTAGCTCATACGGTTGTTTCTGAAATTTTTGACTGAAAAGTTTGATGAAATTTCATTTTTGAGTGTTTCCAGTGTTTGAAAGCTTGTAACTCGCTATAAAGTGCGACTATCTTGATGAAAAAGATGTCATTTTAAAGGATTTTTTCTGTTCTTTCGAAATATGTGCTTATTTTGTGCGTAGACCCAACAGGAACTTCAGAAATTGGTCTTTTTCTCAGAATTTTGTTTTTTTGTGAATTTTCCTTAAATATACCATAACTCGGTTACGGTTACGAATTGACACCGCTAATGGGTGGTTCTATACTCCACTTGGGCTCTTCTATCACCCCTTTTCGTATGGCAGATTCGATCGAACTCACCCTGTATATGAAGGGCAATAACGAATTTCGGGAGATGATTTTTAAAAAAGCACCCTATATCTAGCTATGTTTAGCTTTAGATACGTGGCTCTTCCCGTATAGAAGGAGTCCGAAACGACGTTTTTAAAAATGATGGGCTGGAATACTTGGTATGTACTGTAATAGGTCCCGCCTTCCATGCTCAGGTTTATCAAAATTTTCAAATAAATATATTTCATTACTTTACATTTTTTGATGTACTGTTCTGAGTGAATTGTTATATTCATTGACTTTACGTAATTGAATTACAGTAAACGATCTTTATTCCATACCCTATTAAACTGAATTTCGCTTAATCCGGACAGGCATTTAATTAAATGTACATACTATATAGGAAAAGGCGGGTTAGCGCAATGATATATTTTTGTAGGCCGTATTATGTACTTTTGTAATGTATTTTTGTATTTTCTCTTTTTAAAATTTTACATTTTACATAAGCGAATAAATGAATAAACAAATGAATGAATTAATTAATAAATGAGAAAGAGAAATAAGTGAATAAAATAGAGAATGAACAACAAAATAAGTAAATGGATGAGTTAATAGGTGAATTGATAAGTAAAAGAATGTGAATAAATTAATAAATGAAGAAATGCATACGTGATTTAGTAAATAAATGAATAAGTAAACAAAATGATCTATTTCACTTTTACCCCACTCACTTTACCCTGCGTGCACTTGACTAATTACATTGAACATTTAAAACTAAAACATGCTAAATATAAACAAAATAAGGACTACACTGGACATCAGTAGCTCTCAACTAATAGTTAAAATCATAACTACAAAAATTTTATCCTTTTATAATAACAAGAAATATTTTTGAAAAACCATGAATATTACAATAAAGGCATCAAATTTTGAAAATCACTTGTATTAATTTTTTCGCTGATGTTTGGAGCTGCTTATTTTTTAACAGGAATCTACTATATGTTAGGAAACGTAGTTAAAATATTGCCGGATAGGTGGGGCTGCAAACTGAAAATATTTTACCATTTCACTCAGCACCGCTATTTCGCTCTGTCCAACATTCCCCCACATTTAAAATGAATTTTACGCCTGGTTTAAAGTTATCCTCCCATCTAGAGTAATTTTGAGATACGTCAGAAATGGGATGCGAAATTAATTATTTTAGTAAAAGTAGCGCAACTTTAAAGCAGAAAAATTAAGTCTCTAAATGTTTAGAAACTCTCACTTTGTATTTCACAAAATCACAAAATTCCCATAATTTATAATATTGCATAGGGTATTACAATATATGAAGGGTAATTTCTGAAATAAGATAAAAGAGTAAATTTAAACTTTTTAATTGATGTAGGGATCTTATTGTCTTTTCCCCCCTTTGATTTTTTGTAAAATAAAAAGTTTAACATTGCCAGGAGAAAGTTTTTTTTTCTTTTCTTTTCTTCTTCTTCTTCTTTTTTTAAGTCAAGCATGCTAAAATATTTTAAGTGGAGCTAAGTTAACGAGTGGCTCAAAATTACCCTGAATGAATGTACACACTCTCAGAAATGCACTCTCTCTCTCTCAAGGATTCGAACTGTCAGAAAAATTTCGCCAATGAATATTCACCACTATTCTTTCCACGCTGGGTAAGAAACTCAAGCTCAAATCCCGCGAAATGTTTTGCCAACTTGAACAAAGGTTTTCTCAACTTGACGAGAAGCTTAATCAGAGCATATTTCTCGAATCCATTTCGTCGAGAACAACGAAAATTTCGTGAGGTTTAAAAATAGATGCATTTCTCACAGTCCAAGAGGAGACGATGGGCTCCCATGCAAATGAAGCTTGGGTGTGTATTTCTCGCAATTTGTTCTGTTGAAATCCTGAAGCTTTTTGAACGAAGCGAATAACCTTTGAAGACCTCTAGCCCTGAGAAAAACACGCATTCTCTTTCTCTTCTGAATATTTCTGTCTCAGATTATGTACACTAATTAACACTTGTAGCCAAAACAATGATGAATTGATTATAATTAACTAAGAATGATACGAGCTACGATAGCTTTGATGGATCGGTTGAGAGTAACCATTTTCTATTTTGCTTAGTAAATAGATCTAAATACTGGTGTAAGGGAGAAAGCCTCTTAGATACAAAGTAGACGCCCTTTGTCGAATAAGAGCGCTTCGACTTTTATTTTTATGTTAGTGTTTGCCCTTCTGTTGATTGGCCGAATGCATTCGAGTGCAACATGTGAACCTCATCTAATTAATTTTAATCTGCCAATCGGACTTAGTTGAGTAAGGCATTTTCTTTCGAGTAATTCGCGTTTTGCTTGTATCCCTTCGGAATGAGGAGTTGGTAATTTGTATTCTGGAATGGGTGGTGATGTGATTTTAAATGCTGTATAATGTCTGCTGCAGGAATTTGGATTCAAAAATGTCATCGTGTCGGAAAAAGGTGTGGAGAAATTTGAGCAGTCGGCTGTGCTGGAGGGCACTTGATTTACCCCGACATTCCATTCAAATGTGGGTAGGATAAATATACAGTTAAACCCTCTGTTGGAGATGGAATACATACTGACAAAGGTTCGGTGAGAGACTTTTCTCCAACAACAGCCTACCAACTAACTTAAAGTCTTAGAGCTACCATACGAAGCAAGAAAAATGGCACTTGCATCTAAATTGGGAGATCAATCTTGGGTACACTGTAAAAAAAAACTGTAAATTTTGAAGAAATTATCCATATTTTTTACAGAAAAAATCTGTTTCTGATAAAACTACATAAAATACAGGATTTCTCTGTTTTTTTAATCTCCGCAGCCGGTTATAAGCGCATTAACTGTTAACGGTCTCTTCACCGCGAAGCTCGATTGGTCGATTTTAACCACGTGACCCATCGTTGGATTCGAAGTAATGGCGGATGTTTTGATGAAACCTGCAGCTGAGTTGCCGTAAGTGAAAACATTTTTAACATCAAATTAATTGTTGTTTAAGTTTTAGTTGATAATTTTCCGATTATTTTATATGAAATGTAAACATTCCATGTTCTGCTGATTTAAAAAAGCATTTAATAACAACCCAGAAGCAGAAACTTTCTAGCCAGTCTGCGACACTTATTTGGGCCGTCGGAAATAATCTGCAGCATTTTTATTAGTTTTACTTCAAGTTTTCATAAAATACACAAACCTTTTACAGGGTATGTACTCCTTTTTTGAAATTAAAATTCAGGAATGTTAAGATCTTTTTAACACAATCGCTGTCCCTTTTACCAAATATCTCAAGAAACTCCTGTTAAACTATACTGATTGAAGGGGAGAAATTTAACCTCCTTAATATCAAGCGCTTTTGAGGAGTCTGAACATTTTTTAAGGAATCAGCAATAATTATTCAAATAATTGATTTAGAAAATGTTAATTGTTTACTTACACACAACATCAAACTGTGTTCACTGAATCGTAAATATATTTTTTTAATTGCATACTACATTAATATGTAAAGAATAAGAATTAAATACATTAAACTTAGTTAGAATGTAGTTGAGTCCTTCTATATACGGTATAAGCTATTGTTTTCAATTGTTAGATTCAATCATGTATGAACTATGAACTTTATTAAACATGAAATCAAATTCAAGTATTTAAACAAATATTTACTTTGAAAACAAATGAAACAATTATTTGGATAGTTTTTTAAAATCCAGTACTTTCCTAAAAATATGTAAATGCACAAAAAACAATAAAAAAAAAAAAATATTTAAATTAAAACTAAAACTGATAATTCTAAAATAGTATAAGTTAAAGCAGTCTCAAACTTTCAAAATAAATCAAATAATTACAGAATGCAGAAGGATTGAAGTATCAAGCACGGCGTACGATTTTCAGCAAAGTACATGCTCGATGTTTCAAAACAAATATGGTCCTCGATATATCTGGTGGGAATTACGAAAATTTAAAGCACTCGAAAGTAATACTAAAATTGCACTGAACCTTCGTATGATTTTAATATCACAAGAAGATAGAACTATTCTTGTGTGATGAAGTTGTGTAATTTTTCTGATGGTTAGAGGGTTCTCTCTTTTTTTTCCATTTTTTAGTATGAACTTATTTCATTTTTAAAAGAAGTAACTCTTACTTTAAAAGTTGAATTTTTTTAAAAACTAAAACTGCAAGAGAAAAGCAAAAAAATTTGCCGCGAAAAATCATCACTCTCTGGCTCCCCAAAAACAATTTTTTTTTCTCAATTTTAGTTGAGCTTTATGTGATTCCCCCCCCCCTTTCTTATGAAAATCTATCTGCAGAGATCTGAAAAATCTGTGACGCACGTCTCGCGTCTCGCAATTTCTGCTACTGGGAATAACAAGAATAATAATACAATACACATGACTTATCATTGCTATAACTTTGGTTATCGATGAAGATGAATGTCAAATAATACTTTTTAAACATTAATTTAAATGTCTTCTCTGTAAAAAAAAAAAAGAAAAAAATCTAAAGTGCTCTCATGATATTTAATTTTTAAAAATCCCTTCACATATCTATTTGCATAAAAGTTTAAGGACTAGCCTCATAATTTGTTGATTTGAAGGGTCAGTGAAACAAAGCATGTTATACGTATCGTATCGTCTTAATTTTCTTTATCTATGTTTTAATTTAAGTTTACTTCTGTGTCAGTTTCAAAATTGTATGTCATCAGGACTCCTTTTACCGTGATACAGTACATGCTTTTTAGAACGATCACTCATTCCTGTGACCCTGCTGTTATAGCGACCAATGCTTGTCCCATTTGCTACTTAATAGATGCAATGTTACTTAAACCTCTGAGCTGAATCGCTCGTTCTAATATATCGTCCAAAAAGGATTCAACTTTTTTATAATTCTCAGGACTATCTTTGCAAGAACTAAAATTTACCAATTTTATGCTTCTAAACCTCAAGTATTTTCATTGAAAAGAGTTATAAAATAAATGTTTTAAAAAGCGATCATAGTGAAACACTACTATATGAAAAAAAGAAGGAATCATAAGTATTTTAACCACAACCTTTAATTAAAAAAATAATTGATTTGTGTCATTTATTTTCAGCACAGTTTGTTGAAAACTAGTGCTTTAAAGTTAATATGTAATTCATGTTTATTATTGTAACTAAAAGTTTAAAAAATCTGCAATTGCTTATTTTTATCATTTTTTAATGAAGCATGACGCGTTAAAAGTATTACAGAATTTAAAAATACTATCAGCCCCGCTTAAACGAATACCGTCGGTTCCAAGAAATATTCGAATAAGTGGGTATTCGATTAAGTGGGGATCTTTAACATTGCGTCTATGACATGGGAAATCAGGGCCGCCGTTTGGGGGGGAATACTGGACCTCTAGTACCCAGGCCCGGAGCTTTGGGGGGCCCGTAAGGTTATGAACATGTTTTTCCAGTAATAGTGTCAATAATTTCATCAAAAAAAAAAAAAAAAATCTCGCATTTCCATTGCCTCAATTGAAACAATTGCTAGTACAAACACTAATGAATGAAACACGCTTGCGCAAAGGAAAATGTACCGCTTTTTAAAATCATCTGGTGATACAAAAAACGTGAAAATAAAATCAGATGCACACTTTCGTAACTAAAAAACAAAAGTTTTTCAGATTTTTTTTTCTCCTTTTATTTTTACAATTGCAAATGTGCTGAAACGATGGCATAAAAATATGCAATTGGGGGGGGGGGGGTGCATGGGGGCCCGGCATTAAAATTGGTACCGGGCCCCATCGCTGGTAGCGGCGGCCCTGTGGGAAATATATTTGGTTTTGAGATATTTTATTCGTATATAGTACAATATATATGGTACAGTTTATATAGTACAATAGAATGTGGTCGCAGTGCTTGCGCTGCCTTAGGGGTGCCCCCTTTTCACTATTTTATTCGTATAAACGGGGTATTCGTTTATCCGTTACCCGATTAAGCGGGGCCAACAGTATGACGGAAATGCAAGCAATATCTTGCACATGTGCTTTATAGAGACCTCTTGTTATAGTGACAAATTTGGACCAATATTTAGACTATTAGAAAGCTTGAGAGATTTGAGGCATAACGTATAAAAGGCATCTGGGGCAATATTGCATCAGAACACCAGTCACAAATTTATCAAGCAGTGTTTAGAAAAGACAATTTTCTAAAGTGTTTTTTTTTAAGTGCTCTTTTGGAGTGTAACAGATTTAGGTGTAACTAATCCGGAAGACTTACGTTATGTTAGTGCAAAACTGATTTAAAGGGTGTTTTAAAACCAATTCAAGCACGAAAACTAGGGATGCACCGAGTAGCACTTTGGCCGAGTACCGAGTACTCAGCCTTTCACTACTCGGCCGAGTACCGAGTTGCCGAGTACCAATTGTTTTTTAAAAAATCATTGACATACAGCGGTACTGGGTTAGAAATTATTACGAAATTTTACTGGTCTTCTCGACCACTGAACAGGAATATATACTGTTTAACAGACAACATCACTGGTCCACCTTAAATCATTAACCACATTCTTTTTCTTTAAAAAAATGGTGGTCCTTGGATTGTTTATTATTTTTATGGTGATTCGAGGCGAGTTTTACTGGTCTGGAACCAATGGACCAGCAGTAAATTCGAACCCTGACATATGAACTGATCATTGGAATGGACCATGATAGTTCTTAGAACAAAAATCCCACTGAATTAACTTATGCATTGTTTAAAATATTTTATTTATTTTGTCAAAAATTTTAGAAAAAAGTTATTTTTAAAATGAAACTACATTAAATGAATAAATATAAAGTATCAATTAAGTTGGAATTATATTAATCTATTATTGATTAGTTCTAATTCTCTAAACTTGAATAATATTTAAAAGCTTTTGGGGATATTAAAATAAAGATTTACTCTATTGAAGCATTATAAACTTCAATATTTTCAAAATTAACTTCAAAATTTCTTACTAGATAGCAGTATACCCATAATTCACTTAAATAATATATGAATTGTCATATTTTATAAATATATTATTGCATATTTTTAATTATTGAAAAATGTGTCTTGAACTATTCAATTTTCTACAACTACTCGGTATCGGCCGAGTACCTGATCCAAATTTGGCCGAGTACTGAGTACTCGGCAAATTTGCCGAGTAGGACGAGTACCGAATATTTACCGAGTACTCGGTGCATCCCTACCGAAAACTCATCTCAAGTTGGAAAAAGACTGATAAAGGTAAGTAACCATAACAACGTCAATTCATAGAGTTGCACTGATATTACCTAATAACTCAACACTACAGGTGTCCGATACATTTTGTTTGTGCATAATAATGTTTGTTGTTCATCACAATTAAAGGAAATCTGAAATGTACAGCTACTATAATTTTAACATATATTTGCCATCAAAATTATTATACAGTAGCCCCTTGTTATATCGCTCATTCGGATATATCGCTCTTATTTTGTCTCCCAAGAAAAAACACTTTTAGTCCGAAACCATTTTTGAGAAAATATGTAAGGTGCTCAGAAAAGGTCTCTTTCTCATTTGTTTTGTCATCAATGAACAAATCGAAGGTTCTTCTATTCTTCTGAATTTGCTGAAAAGAAGCACCAAATTCCTGTCGCCCAAACTTGCATACTGCAGAGGCAGTTTGGAAACTACTCAACACTTTCTTTGGTATTGATACAATGAGTGAAAAGCATCTGTTAGTAATGTGTAGTAGTCATGTGTAAAAGTTATATTTTTTTGTTACTTTTGACTGAAAAAAAAAAAGCTAATGTTCGAATAAATGAATTATTATGTATGTGCACGTATAATTTACTTGCATGCTTGATAGAAAACTGTTTTTAATGACCTCGGTTATATCGCGCTTTGGGATATATAGTGCTTTTTTTTCTTGTCCCCCGAAAAGCGCGATATAACGAGGGGTTACTGTATTTTTCAAATTTACTATGCATTTGCGATAAATGCAAGCTATACGAAATAGAATTTTATAGAAGTTACAAAAATTGACGTAATGCAATTATTTGCATTAATGAAATGGAAACTTAAAACCAACTTTTAAAACACAAAATTAAATAATATATACTTTTATCAATACGATTATCCGCAATTTGGGTTGCTGCAAAGGAAAATGAAACTGATGCTTTTTTTTAATGGAAAAGCTTATAAACAGTTTAATACTGTAAACCTCTATTTACGCTACTCTGAATTACATGAATGAGGAGTTTCATGGTTTCTAGTATTTGGTTTCGTAGCCAAGAAAGAATTTATTCCACCAATGTTTTGACTGCTTTGTTTTGCTTTAATATCATAAATACAGATTTAAATAGATTTAAAGCACAATAATGCCAAATATTTGCCTCAATGATATATTCTAATTTTATTTCTTTATTCTTTCTTAATCTTTGTAATTAATAATAATTATGGAATGAAAAATTATGCCAACGACTTCGCAAATTGGAATTACGCTCGGATGAATAATGTTATGAACTCACTAGATACCCACAGGTAGGGAAATACAGTAATTTGAATTGTTTTTGACATTTTAATAAGCCAAAGTGTTTCATGGGAGAGAAAGAAAGTAATTAATGTTATCTATACATCTTCAAATCTCAGAAATTTTTGTATTTAAAAGTGAACTGTGCATTTCAAAGAGTATTGCTTCTACTGTAGTTTTTAAAAAGAAAGTTAAAAACAAGCTAAATTATTAAAATATATATAAATATAAAAACTAGGTTTTTGATATCTATCTGTGCTAAAATGTGTATTTACCCCTAAAGAAGCATGTCGCACTAATAACTATTTTGAAAATACTTCCTTATACATAAAAGGAAGTAAAAATGTCTGTTGTCTGGTTTTTTGAAATAATTGGTTCGATTAGAGAATCGACATAAAGTTAAAACAATTGTCAGATAATACATAAATGCTTTTCTAAAGTTTTTTTTTATTTCATGTTAGGGGGGGGGAGCATTGTCGAAGTTTTTTTAATTTAAGATTGAACCCCCCTATATTGTTGGAAATGCTTCACTGATCACAAAAATACTAATTTTTTTTCTGTACCATCAAAATTGAGTAAACTCTAGCCTTTTTCTTGTTTTGTACTGTACGGAATCGGAGAATTCGGTATCTTATTTTTATCCCCATACTAGTGATATATTTCCTAGTTGGGAAAGGGAGGAAAACAACAAGGCACTACACGGACCATGCATACGAGATTTTAACCTTCTAAAGGGTAACATTTTTGAGTAATGTAATGTACACCCATACAAACGTATGTACAAATGTCACAAAAAAACTTATGCTAGTTAACTCAATGATGATCAAAATGGATATTTCGGCTGTGAGTATCTTCTTTGGTACATATTCACTTGTGTATGGGCAGAGAAACTACCCAACATTAATTGAAAAGAGGGAAAAATAAAAATTTATGTGAAATTGTGCTTTTTTTTAAAATATTTTTTTGGGAATGCACATTTTTTTAATAGTTTGTACAAGGAATTTAAAATGCTGTTCAAATTTTGGCTTCATATAAAAAAACAATTTAGATCAGAAAATGGAAATAAAAGATAATGAAGAAATTGAAGAGGTTAAGAAGCAAATAATATATGAGTAAAAATGGAGAAATTCTGGAATTATGAAGAAAGCTTTTAAAAACATTTTTGAATTTCTGACTTGATTCAAAGAAAGGAGCAAAATACATAAAAATAAGTCCGATATCTTAAACTGAATGACTTTATTTAGGCCATGCAAAATATATTTTACTTGTCTCAGTCCTAGGATGATACAATGTTATACAAAGATGACATAACAAGCATTTTTTTTGGAATATCTCAAAAATTGTCCTAACTCTGGGTGTTTTTTCATATTTTGACTTTATTTCTCGTTTTTGCATTGCTTCGAAAACATTTTGAACAACAATAAGGAAATAAAACTGTTAGATTAACTTTCTTTGGTGATACAATCTAAGTTAAATATTGTCAGTCTGTATTTGCTATATTATTGATTAAAACATGATTAATTAGTTCAAAAATAATTGTTCTTGTAGAGGAAACGTCTATTATCGGCCAAATAATGATGATTTGTTCCCCTTTGTTTTTATGTATGTCATCTTCTACTGGCCATATCCAAGTTTGAGTCTTTAACCCTTTTCATATATTTTATCCTGTATGTATCAGTGCCTTCATCTAATTTGCTTATGACGACCAACACCCCACTCTATCCCAAAGTGCAGCAACGATTTCATTCTCAGGCATATCTTCCAATGGCAGTGGATCAAAAAAATAAAAGAAAAATTTTCTGTTGATGTGTATCCAAACGAATGGACAGAAAGAGTTGGAGGAAGCTGATGAAGATCTTATTAACATTATTTTCCAGAAGATGTTATGTGCCTGTGGAATCGCATTTGCTAGACAGAGGGGTGCATTTGAGTTTGGTAATTCAAACAATCATCAATTTCCTGTCCTGCAGCAAATTCTAGAGCACTTGCTTGAAAGTGCACCAACAAATAATATCTCTACAGAAAAAGTTTTGGAGATGCTGATAATCGTTTAAAACATTCTGGACCAGGTGGTTTTGCTGGGGTTTCAGAGAAAATAGTTATTACGCATTCAAATGACTTTGTGATTCTTGATCATGAATGGAGAAGTAAGGAGTTAAAAAAAATGAAAAAAGAAACTGATGAACTTAAAATAATTTGGAGCTTATCTTAAAAACAGATTCTTTCAAACAGTGTGCATAGCACAGACATTGACACAGTGAAGATAGTACAGGAAAGAAAAATGCTTATCATAAAAAAGGAATTTAGACTTAAATACTGCATTATTCCAACTAATTATGTAGAAATTGAGGAGATAATAAAAAAAAGTCAAAGATGAAGGTGAAAAGTGCAAAGTTTTGAAATTACTTGTAAAAACAGCTAAAAGTGATTTCAGAAATTTAAAACAAGACCATATACTTTTCTAGCAACGAGGGTTAAGTCCTGAGACAATTATGAGCAACTTAAAGGTCCTATATGGCCATAAAGTTAATAACGTTACTGCAACTGTTGATGATATCAGAGCTGTTTTATGTAATACATCTGATACAAATGCAGAATCTATAGATGATCCACTACCATTGCAAGATGTGCCTGAGAAGGAAATGGTTGCTGCACTTTGGGATGGAGAGTGGGGTGTTGGTCAAGTCATAAGCAAATTAGATAAAGGCACTGATACATACAGGATAAAATTTAT